>PVKS010013997.1:0-49427 GCA_004027875.1 Aplodontia rufa | reverse complement strand
TTCAATTACTCTAATATATATACACATATATAGAGTACATATATATAAAACTAAAACGCTGTAATAAAAGAGATGCTCAATTAAAGTGAAAGGTGGCAGAAAAATGTGGGGAAAATAAAAATAAACGTAATCCTAGAAAACAGTTTAAAACATGGTAGATGTTGTTTCAACTCTATCAATAATTACTTGATTTTTGAATTGTCCAAGTATTTCAAAGATAAATATGGTTAATGTAAATAAAAAAATCAAGAAACCTAATTTAAGAATAAATCTTAGGTAAGATAAAAGTATCAGGATAGAGATGTATATACCATAATCATGCTAACAGTACATAATGACAAATGGAAGCAATTCTTCAATATTGCATAACTCTCCCAAATATGTATGCACTTACCAACAAAGCAACAACACACATAAGGTGAAAACTGATAGATCTGAAAGGAGAAAAATGTACAAATACACTCATAACTGGAGACTTCAACATCTCTGTCATTCATTGTTGGATCAAGCAGGCATTAAATCAGTAAGAATATAGATGACTTCAATAGCACTGTCAATCAATTTAATCTAATATTTAATACGCCTTTTAACTTCAGAATACACTTTCTTCTTAGGATTACATGGAACATTCACCAAAATAGTATATATTTTCATGTATTATATTCCTGTTTTAAAATAGAAATAAAGTATATTATCAAACTATTACATGTCTCATCTTGATTATTTCCTGTCTTCTAATCTACTTGGGATTGGATTGTTCTTTTGGGGGGAATTAAAATGGAGCATGAGTTTATTCATCTGGGCATTCTCCTGGTTTTTAATGAAGGCACTCAGTGCTTTAAATTTACTTGTTAAGAATACTGTCATGCTGTCTCAGAAGTTACAATATGTTGTGTCTTCATTTTTAAACATTTCCAATAATTTGATTTCTCATTTCCTCTATGGTACATTCAACATTTAAAAGGTGCAATTCAATCTCCATGTATTTAAAACTTTGTTATTTTTGTTACTTTTAATTGTGACACATATGAGTATTTTGACACTGTCTTGATTTTGGGGCCATAAGGATGGTAGGTTTTTTTTCCAACCTTTTACCTTCAATCTTTGGCTATCTTTGACTGTGATGTGATTCTCCTGTAAGCTGCATATTATAGGATTTTGTTTTCTGATCCAATTTTTGTGTTCAGGTTGGGGCATTGAGGCTATTCACATTCAGTATTAGAACTAATATGCAATTTTGATTCCCTGCCAATGTGATGTTTACTATGTTTTGTGCCATATTGGATATCTTTTAGTGATCTATATTTTTGTTGACTTTCCTCTGATTGTGAGCTTTCAGAGTCGTTTGATTTTTTCCTGTTTGAAACTTGTCTTTGAATATTCTCTGAAGAGCTGGTTTTGTGTTCATATAATTTTCTCATTTGTTCTTATCATGAGAAGTTTTTATTTCCCCAAATTTGAAGCTGAATTCTATTAGGTAGAGTATTTTTCTTAACAATTATTTACTTTCAATGTTTGAAAAATTTCATTCCAGGCTCTTCTTCATGATCTGATTTGAGAAACCTACTGTGATCCTTGTTGGTTTGCCTCTGAATGTGGCTTGTTTTCTATTATAGCTTTTAATACTTTTTCCTTGTTTTCTCTGGTTTTCATTTTGAAAATGTGTCTCGGTGAGTTACTCATTTGGTTAGGTCTATTTGGGGTCTTATAGGACTCTTGAATGCGAATTTCTGGATTAATTCTGATATGAGGGAAATTTGCTGATTATCTCATTAAGCAGGATCTTTATACCATCATTTGATTTTCAGTGTTTTCCCCTATCCCAAATACTCTCATGTTATTTCTTCTGATTTCATCCCATACATCTTGGAACTTCTGATCATGATCAGCAAGTACTTTTTCTTGTCTATCCTCCTTTCATTCAAGATTTCTCAGCCTGTCATCATTTATGTTCTTTCTTCAAGAGCTGAAGTTCTATTTTCTACTAAGCATACTCTGAGGGACTGGAGTGGTCTCAGCACCTATGACGCTTGCCTGGCATGTGCAAGGACATGAGTTCAAACCCCAGCACCACATATACAACAAAGTGGTGGAGCAACAAAAGTCACATGAAAAACTAAATAAAAATTGATTTTCTCATTCTCTCACTGTCCCCTTCTCTTAAAAACAAATCTTTTATTGAGCTTTTAATTGGATGGAGTTTTTCAGTTCTAAGAGCTATGCTACTTTTTTCAGAGTCTCTAATTCTTTATTAAAATTGTGTTTCAGCTGCCGCAATTGCTCTAATTTTCTTCCTTTAATCTTTTAATTCTTTGATCATTTTAATAATAAGATTACTGTTACTATTTTCTAAGTTTTCAAGCAGGTCCCTATCCATGGAATCCTTGGCTGGAGAGTTTTGGGTTTGAGGAGGAGTATTATTTCCCTTTTTCATCACTTTCTGTGTCAGGGAGTGGGGCTTGAGATCTCTCAGTTGTTATTTCCCTTTTGGAATACGTTGATGGGTGTGGAATTTTTGTTTCTTTGCTAATTTGGGCTGGGGTACAATGTGGATAGTACAGTTCAACAGCTGCCTCCCCACCTGCGATTATTGACCTTTACAATTTCCAATAGCTCACAAGGGGAAAAAGTCAATATGTACAGCCAATGCATACAACAGACAGCATTGAAATGGTTACTTTATTCCCCTATAACTGTTACATTGTTAATTTCCACCTATGAGAGGAGTAAAAGTATTAGTAGCTATCTTCCATGAGAACTGTCAGACTATCTAGTTTAAAAGTGGTCAACCATTATCCACTTAGCATTCACTTTAGATTTGCAGTACATCCCCCCTAGGTAAGGAAAAATAGTTTTGAGAGCAAAGGAAATGGAATAGAAAGGTAGAGAGGGAACTTGTTAATTTGGAGTGAGATCTTCAAGAGAGTGGAAATGTTGCAGAATATTCTGATAAAATAAGAAAAGAGAAAGAGCCTGAGGTAATGACTTTAGAGGAGGGTGAGAGAGAATGGAATAAAGTTTAGGTCTTGCCAGAAGAATGGGAAGTAGGGGATACCAGAGAAGTTCACTACCAGGAGTCCATATAGCACAAAAACAAAATATCTGGTCTGCAAGATCGCAAACAAACATGAAACCACAACAAAACAAATAAATCAAAACAAACAAGAAGCAAAAAAGATAATAAAATTAAAAAAAAATAAAAATAACACAATACCTTAATGGAAAGTTGGGAGGATTATGGGTTATGTCCACTGAGGTCAATATACACAGTAGGAGTAGGTGATCACATCTGACTCCGGGGTGAAGGCACTTCCAGGATGAAGTTGCTGGAAGGTTTCTGTTTTTCTGTTCTCAGCTGGAAGTCAGATTCCCAGGAATCCTCCCTGTATTTTCCTAATGTGGAAGGAGTGCTGTCTCTCACTACCACTGCTTCCTGTGAACACAGCCTTTTGGTCTTCCTTGGTTGAAACTCTGGGTACCTTTGTGTCTGCCTGCCCAGACTCCTGTCCTACTTCAGCTAGGGCCCCAGGTGTCATAAGCAAAGGATCCTGGGGCAGCCTTGAGGAGAGCTCGCTGATCCTGAGGGAGTCGCTGCTCCGAACTCAGTCCTCCTGGGACAGATGCCACCCCAAACTTGTGTGTCCTGAGGCAGTCTCAGTCCCAGAATTTGGGGCCTGAGAGGAAGACACTATCCTGCAATGTCCAGCCCCGTAGTCGTCTTTGCTCCAAACTGAAGGAGGTTGACAGTAGACTCCGTCCTGGAAAAAGCAGGTCCCAGGGCAGTCTGTGCTCCAACTCAAGGAGCCCAAAACAGACTCCTATCCAGAGCAGCCTCTGCTCCAAAGTTATGGGTCCTGAAAGCATACTTTCACCTGGATCTTCCAAGTCCTGAGGTTGTCTCCGCTCCAAACTCAAAAGGGATAAAAGTAGACTCCACCCAGAACACCCAAGTACCAAACAGTCTCTGCTCAAAAGATACAGTGCTTGAAAGCAGGTTCCTGCCTGGAATCCGCAGGGAAAACTCTGCCCTGAATTCACAGGGCCTGAGGCAGTCAGAACATGGGGCTTCTGGAACAGTCAGCTGCCTGATAGTGCAGCTACTGGAGTAGCCTGAGAAAAGAAGCCTAAAAGCAAACACAACTAGAACCTACATTATGTGATTACGTGGAGAACACAAGAGACAATGGAAGAGCTCCTAATGTAAAGGAGAGTAACAAAAACAAAGTGTTGGCTACAATGCCAAAATAGGAAGCAAACATCCATGAGTCCATACTGATATAAATAAACATTAAGGACTAATGTTAATAATAGAGGAAATGGGGTAGGGTCCATGGGAACTCTGTATTATCTTCACAATATTTTTTTAAATCTAAAATTATCCTAAAATAAAGCTTATTTAATAACCCTAATGTCTGTAATCTTAATAAGTATTTTTAGTATATGTGTCACTAATATATTTTTAAAAATTTACAGTAAAATGTACCTCATTAGAAACCACTGACTTGGACTGGAGCCGTGGCTCAGCAGTTACAGCACTTGCCCAGCATGCATGAGTACACAAGTTCAAACCCCAGCACCAAGTACACAACGAAGTCTCAGGGCAATGAAGGCAACATGAAAAACTAATTAAAATTGTTTCTCTTTTTCTCTTATAAAAATAATACCACTGATTTGTAACTTTTCAGTGATTTTTAATGTTCTTAAGACTCTTTTTTGCACCATATCAAAATATCTCAGGGAAAAAAATCCCATGACCCACTATTTTAAAATATACTCATTATACAAAAACACAAGAACACCAACTCCAAGAAAAAAATATTGGGAAGATTATGAATTATTATTGCTGAAGTCAAAATATACAATGGGAGTATATGTTCATACATCATGTAGTTGGAGGTACTTCCCACGTGAGAGACTGTTTAGGTAATCTCAGCTGGAAGTCAATGAAATTGAGAACAAAAGAAATACAAATTAGCAACAAAACCAAGAGTTGGTTCTTTGAAGAAATAAGATTAAGATTGACAGACCCCCAGCCCACTTCACCCAAAGAATGAAATGAAGCAAATCAGCAAAATCAAAGACAAAAATGGAGATATCACCATTTAATCAAAATCCAAAAGATTATCAAAACTTATTTTGAAAAGAAACTCTTCCAAGTTTGATAATCTGGAAGACATGGACAAACACCTAGCCACATTTGACATTGCCAATTAACACAGGAGGATGTTGAATATCTAAACCAATCAATCTCAGGTAGCAAAATTGAAACTACATTCAAAAACCTTCCAAAAAAGGAAAGCCCAGGACCTAATGAATTCTCAGGAGAGTTCTACCAGACCTTTACAGAAGAATTAACACCACTCCTTTGTGAGCTATTCCATGAAATTAAAAGGGTCAGAACCCTGCCAGATACTTTATATGAAGCAAATACAACCCTGAAAGCAAAACCCAACAAAGACACATCAAGAAAAGAAAACTACAGACCAATTGCTCTGATGAACATAGATGCAAAAATCCTAAATAAAATTCAAGCAAAGTGCAAAAACACATCAAAAAGATAATATATCATGATCAAGTGGGCTTCATTCCAAGGATGCAAGGCTGGTTCAACATACACAAAACAATAAATGTAATTCATCATTTAAACAGAATTAAAGATAAAAATCTCTTATGATCATCTCAATTAACACAGAAAAGGTGCTCAATAAAATTCAACACCCATTTATGCATAAAACTCTGGCAAAGATAGGAATCAAAGGAAAATACCTTAATTTTGTAAGAGCCATTTATGACAAATCCATAGCCAACATTATACTTAATGGAGAAAATCTGGAAGCATTCCCACTGAATTCAGGAACAAGACAAGGATGTCCATTTTCACCACTCTTAATACAGATCTTGAAACCCTGACCAGAGTTATCAGAGAATGAAATCAAAGGAATTCAAATAGGAAATGAGGAAGTTAAACTGTTTGATGATGACATGAACCTATAAGATTCAAGAAACTCCATATATACATATATACATACATATATATATACTTAGTTCTATCTATAATATGGGGGTAAAGTAGGGAAGATATGGGAGCAGGGAGTGGTCAAAGAGGGAGATACTGGACTAGGATCAGCCTTACTTTGTCAATATCCATATATACATGAATATGTAACAATGATTCCTTCCAATATGTAAAAATATCTTGAATGAATAAAAAATAAAATACTAAATGTCAATAATGCAGATGACCTTCAGCTTGACAGCTAATATATCTTACTGCCATCTTTCTCACAGGATTTGTAAGTGACTTGTCTGTAAAACAAGTAGCCAAAAGGACTACTGTTGTTGGTATACAGATCTTTAACTGACAACATGGACTTGAATGTCATAAGTTTTAAAATTCTGTTCTTTACTCTATACACAATAACAAAATTGCTATTTAACAAGCATTTTATTACAATAAATCTATGAATAAAGAGAATTTGTTTTCAACAACTGTTTCTTTTCACATATCAAATATAGCAAATATCAAGGTACACCAGTGACGTTAGTTTTGCAACCCCGTGCATAAAGCCACACATATATTATTACATGTGTCATTTGCCATTCTAGTAGTTTTGCCATTGCACACTCTAAGTTACTATTTTTCCAGGCTGCAAAAAATAGTTTAATACAGACACTAGCCTTCAAAGCAAAAGCCATAGTTTTTGAATTTTGCTAGGGCTGTACCCTAATTGTAGGTATCAGTTTTTGTATTCATCAATTTTCCTGAGGTAATAACCTCCAAATGTTAGTGGCTTATACTTGAATGTTCCTTTCAATCACATTAATGATGACCAATCATGCTTTGGCTGTGCTTGTTTCTGTACAGTGTTTAGAACCCAGACTGTAGATCTCCCTCCATAGAGGACATGCCAGTCCTCATTTCTGGAGAAAGATTGAGAGAGTTTAAAAACAAGGAAGGGTTATTTTCCCACAGAATAAAAGGAAGTGAAATTTTAGAAAAAAAATACAATTGTATATACAAACTGAACTGATCTTTTGAAAGAAAATTTCCAAGAAGCTCTTACATAAATTAATATGCTACTTAACTGCAGGATTACTGATTTTTTTTTAAATTAGAGCTTTATCATTACATATAGCAGTGGGGTTTGTCCAACAGACAATCTCATACACTCTTGGAAATCAATTTCAGTTGATTCTGCCCTGCTTCTCCCTTACTCTTTTCCCTCTCATCCTTCCTAAGATTACTGTTTTAAAGAGTCATTTAAGTTTAGGACTTCTATGCAAGGGGTTGCATCAACAACAATATTCTCTCCCAGGGGATTAAAAAAAAAAAAGAGTCCTAAGAAAACATTTAAGAATTTAGTTTTCTAAATGTCTTGGAATTTGAATTTTACTTTTAATCTAGAATGAATGTAGGTATTGTAAGTGAACACATACTATTTCACTGAACATCAGATTTGGGCAAAAGACAAAATTAAATGGTTAGTAATGAGTAGTCAGGCTACATGGGAATATTCCTTAATTCCTTATTTTATATATCCTTATATTCAAGCCTTTTATTTTTTTTAAGAGGTGGACAGAGAGAAAGAGAAATAATTTGAGTTTTTCATGTGGCCCTCCTTGCTCCTACATTGTTGTGTACGTGGTGCTGGGGTTTGAACTCATACTCGCACACGCCGGGCAAGCACCATAACCGCTGAGCCACCGCTCCAGCACCAAATCCTCTTTGATAAAGATGGAATATCTTATGTTCTTCCACCCAACAAAACAAAATTAAAAGGAAGTATCATGAATAATTTTAAGAATATACTTTTTTCTTGATTTACATTTTGACACTATTATCTTTTTCCTGAAAAAAAAATTATTTTGGAGATATTCCTAAATAAAATATAGCATGCATTCAATTAAGACAATGTAGAAAACTCAAAGGAAACTAGAATTCAAATGAAGGTAGACAAAGGTATTTGAACTTAGCTGGTTAAATCATTATATTTCAAGAAACTACCTGCACCTAGATAAATCCAATTATATAAAATAAAGATGTATCTTCAAACAAACTAAAAGTATTCTATTTGCCTGTGTGTATTCTACATCTTGTCAAAGTGTGATCCATGGATCAGCCACTTCAGCCTCACAGGGATCTCCTTAGAAATGCAGACTCCTGCTCCCCACCTCGTATCTACTACATCTGAATGTACACATAACAAGTTCCCCAGGGGATGTGCATGCAAGTGAAAGTTCAAGAAGCATTCTTCCATATAGCAACTGCAGCTTGGAACAATGAATTTTATATAGCACCTCCTGGTAAAAACAGTCTAAAGTTATATTCTTAAAAATTTGTTGTTACTTCTCTTGGCATTTGTCATTTCATTTGCTCATTTCAAAATTCTCTACAATGCTGCATAATTCTGCCCCTGTAATTGATTTCCAACTTGCTATTACATCATGTCTACAAGAAGCGATCTAATGAGAATTATATCATGAATATTTGCTTTGTTACAGTGAACAGTTAATAAATTACGTGTATGTGAATTTTAAAACCAAGCCAAAACCCAAAGAATCAAGGGTCCAATGTTTTCCCTCATTTGTGGAGGCTAGAGCAAAACCCAGGCTTGGGTGAAAGGTCAAGCTCATGTATTAGACTCACAAAAGTCAAAGGAACACATAATATAGGAAAGCCATAGATTTGTGGGGCTGGTGGGGGAGGCATAAGGGAAGGAAGAGAGGGATGATAGGGAGGGATTTAAGAGGGGAATAAAAAATGCAGCTTATTCTATTCTCCCAAGAATGCAAATAATACTTATGCAATCATTTAAATCTGGAAAATGCACAATTGTATACATAGATTTATAGTTATATCTGTTTTAGGAGGAAATATAGAAGAGTCAAGAGACTGGGGCGTGGGCTATGTGAGGGTGATTTTGGATTAGGATCAGTGTCATCTATTGCTACTACATATGCATGCATGATTGTACAGCAACACAAATCCTCAATAAAATTAAGAAAAAAAATCAAGCCTTTGCTCAACAATTATAACAAGCTTTTCAAAACAATTATTTTGCAAATTAGAAACATTCAAGTGCATAAAAAGTTTGAAGAAACAAGATAAAAAGTTCTGGAAGATGCCCTCAAAAGCTCACAATATCTGAAATACAAAGCAAAAGTTTTTATTTTGACGTTGATCTCTAATAAAAGAAGTTATGCACGAATACATGCAAGTGTATTATAAAAGCCTGAAGATTTTAATTTGCTTGTCATATAAAGATGAAACTATTTAGTGATTCATTTGCTTAGAGTGCCTGTGACAGCCAAGATTAATTTAATCTGGGCTTTTATGCATTAGTATTCAAAAAGAATATGAAATAGAGAGAAGTACTTTGTTTTATTTTCAGGATGAAGAAAATATTTTGCATCTTCCCTATTTTGATGATCACAATAAGCTGGTACATTAAGCAATTTTATAGTTCAACACAAATATGGATTATGAATGAAAGTGATTTCCAAGATGACTTGCTGTCCTTTAGGCATACACTTGAATGACATACAGTCACAAGATGCCGTAACATTTACCTTGGAAAATAAATGTTTACCTCAAGCAACAATTGACATTTCTGGCTTCTAATGTGAATGTCAAGCACTGTTTCAAATCATTTCCCCACATCATCCTTGCACCTGGGCCTTAGGCCTTGGGCCTTAGGCCAGCGTCAGCTAGGAAGCCAGCCTGATGGCTTACATTTATTTCTCAGAAAAACATTCATGTCAGCAGCATGATGGCCAAATTCCTCATAAGCCAGAGGTGTTCAGAGTTGAGATGACCCAGAAAAAACTATGAAAATAAGGGAAAAACTGCAGATGTGAACAGTGTTCTGCAGACATTGACCTACAGAAATCAGGAGACCTCCTACACCACAAGCAAGGGGCTCTGCCAGGTCTAATGTCAGCACTGATCTCTTAACCTTGGCTGAGCACATTACCAAGATTATGCACTACATGTCACTGCTCATGACATAACCACAGAGACTTAGCTAAGAGAATCCCCTAGCTCTTCCCAGCAGTAGTTCTTCTTCTCTTTATTCTTTATTACTGATTACTTATAATCCACCACCATTGTAAGCAAAATATATTAATGCTCTCTCCCTTTAGCTCCACACTAAAATTGATATTCTACTAATTTGCTGCAACAATAGTACAAGAGAGTCTTCATTCGGATGTTTCCACCCATTTTCATTTCATTCTCCTCTCAATGCAAGTCTAGAGAAAAAATTACACTCACAATATGCACACCCACACAAGCAAACATCTTTACCATTAGCAATGCTTAATACTATTGAGTTTTTTTCATGTCAAGCAGCCCATGACCTCAAAATCTTTTTAGACAGCCTCAGCAACTCTCAATTCTAATATCTTTATTAGTCCATGCCATAAATTTAAATTGAAAATTTATGACTTATGCTGTATGTATTATAGTATTATTATGTGTACATAAACTGACTAAACTTTAAACTCCTTAAAGTTAATGATTGTGCCTTATTTTACAAAAGTCTCACGAAAACTATTGTAAGATTGTTTGAAAATCCATAACAAAGTCTTTTTAAAAACTGAAAAATGAAGAAATATAAATACATGTAAGGACATAAAATTTTACCCACAAATGTATACATTCAAAAAGCACTATTTAATTGGAGGAGGTGTCAAGTTTAGAGCCCAACTCTGATGTGCAAAATGTTACTTTCTCTTTAATTTCACAATTACCAATAGCAATAAGGAATCTTGCTAATTATATGCTAGCCCTATCATTTATCATTTAACCCTTACCTTTTCTTAGATAAGTGACAAATTTGAGATTTGATGCTGGGTAATTGAAGCTTCAGACTCTATGTAAGGCTATTTTTCCTTTTCATTTGTCCTCTTCCAAGTCCTTGCTCTGTCCACAAACATTTTTACCTAATATAGGACCATTGCAGCATATGTGATATGATGGCTGGGTATCATAAAATATGTTCCAACATTCACCCAAAGCAGTATTTACTGGGGACCACTTGTCCAAAAACATATTTGGAAGGCAAAAATCTTGCCTGAGTACATTATCCTTGAAAAGTGATGAGATATTCTGCCTTTATATCTGTACCAAACATATTGCAAGAAATCACATGGATGTGAGCTCTTGAGACAAGACATTGAAAGGAAATGTCTAGGGCTGGAGTGGTGGCTCAGTGGTAGAGCATGCGCTTGACATGCATGAGGACCTGTGTTCAAACCCCAGCACCACATATACAACTAAGTGTCAGAAAATGAATAGATGAAAATATAAATGAAGTTGATTCTGTGCTCCTCCCACATCCTCGCACATGCAAAGCAAGCTGTATAACCTCAGAGCCACCGAATCAACCCTGCTAAAATGCACTTTAAAAGATTTTCTTTTAAATAGCATTCTTATCCAGTGTACCTTGTTTATATGCCTACACATAAACTAGAGTGAGAGTGTAGCTTGGAAATTATTTCCATGAGCTTTCTCTTCAGCTGCAGCATGGGGAAAATGTCAACCATAGTTATAATATGGAGAGAATTAAAAGAAGTAAAATAAAAATAGAAACAATAGCTTATGACTGTTCAAATCCTGAAAAATACTAGTTAGCTAGGATGCCATTGGTTAACTAAAAAAATATGAAACTAAATGTAATTTTATAGTGGAAAACTATTCTTTTGTTGTTCTATCATCCCCAGCTCTTCATCTTGAAGATGATACATCCTGAGAACATATCAGCAGGGATATAGTTAGGTGAAAGAGCCATCTGGATTGGTATCTGTGATATGAACATGGAAATATATTCAATATTGTACAGAGACATAAAAACATGGTCCAAACTTCATACTTTGACTTTAGTATCAACTATGAAAACACAGTCTATTGAAATGAGAATTTATTTTGAACAAACTATTTTGATTCTAAAACATTGCAAGGATTCTCACATTTATAATTTTCAAGTATGGATACTCATCCTGTGGTATTTATTACAGAGCTAAGATAATGTGATCAAACTTTAACAAAGGTGAACTAAGAAACATCAAGATACTCCTGACATTCTGGTGGAAATAAAACAGCTCTTCTTCTGATACAGGTGTCTGCTTTGGGTGGTGAAAACCTAGAAATTACCTTTCCTGAGCCACCAGTAATTAAAAATAGTGAAGAATGTTTGAATGAAAATAGGAAAATGAAGACTAACATTTGTAGGCATCAGAGACCACAACCACTTTTTAAAAAGCACTAGAGATGCTCACCTAACCTACACATGCACACGCTGTCAGGCAGGGAAGTTCATGGTAGGAGAGCCAGGACTTCTGACTCAAGCCTCGAAAGCTCATCCTATTAGCAGTGGTATATCTAGCATCCACTAATATCCATATCTTGGCAGGTATTCCTTTCACAGAAACTAAGATGATGTTGAAATTTAAATAAAAATTTCAAATACCTAGAATAGCAGGAAGATGACAAAGTATATTCTTTCAAGACATTATAAAGCAAGATCAAGATAGAACAGAATTCACAATAAGCATTCAGATTAATTGAACAGAAAACAAAGGTACAGAAATAAACCCATAAATAAGGTCAATTGATTGTTCAAAAATGGCACAGATATGGATGTTTCAAGGGGAAATGATATATTTCCTTTCTTCTTTTGTGTGTGTGTGTGTGTGTGTGTGTGTGAGAGAGAGAGAGAGAGAGAGAGAGAAAGAAACACTGAAGATTTAACCCAGGGATTTAACCCAGGGATCCTCTACCCCTGAGTTACACCCCAAACATTTTACTTTCATTTTGAAGCAGGGTTTATCTAAGTTGCCAAGAGTCACCTTGAAAAGCATTCTTCCTGTCTCAGTCTCCCAGATCAATTGAATTACAGATATGCTCTACTATGCCTGACTGAAAAGATATGTTTTTCAGCAAATGGGTTCTTAACACCTATATATTCACATGAAAAAAAAATGACATCTACTTCACACTCCAAAATTTATTTGAAGAAGATTACGGACCTAATTGTAGAAGCTAAACCTACACTTAATAACAAACTACTTAATAACAAACAGGACACAAAAAGCACATTGATAATTATTTAAAATTATAAACTTGAGAGAAGATGGTGAACTGACAGCTTGACTGCTTTGTGCTAGGCTCCGTGAACGGAGGAAGAATCTCCAGGACGGCTTCACCAATACGAGGTGTATTTTGGGAATAATCACAAACGGAGCTCAGAGTTCATTTAGGGTAACTTTCGGAAGAGCTGAGAACTGCGTACAGTTAGTGGGAATAGAGGGGTTTTTATACTTTAATGCCGGGGTCACGCAGCAGCCTGCACGGGGTCTGCCCAGCATCTCTTGGCAATAAGCCAGTGGGGGAAGAGTGGGTTCACCAGCCAAGGAGGACCCCATGCTGGTAGGGAACCGGGAATGCAGGTTAGAGACCTTCCTTCTGACCTCCACTGGGAAAGCTGTGTCTCTTGGCTGCCTGCATAAGGGAAAAACAGGAGTTTTTTTTGTTGTTTTGTGGGGGTTTTTTTGTTGTTGTTTTATTTTATTTATTTATTTTTTTAATCAGAGGGCTTCAGGAGACCCCTTTTCAGCCAGCGTGAGTCAGCAATTCGGAACAAGATACTGCATAATTGTGCCAGGACCCTGACACAGTTCAGAGACTGAACTGGGAAAGGAGGTGTGGGATAGGACCTGCCCTAAACTACATGGGGATATTCAGGCTTGTGGAACACAAGGGAGCCTTGCTACCCTGGCACTCCCCCACACCCCACCCATAAGGCTCATGTGACAACCCCACAAGGGGCAGGAGCAGTAGGAGACCTCTGTCCCAGTGCAAAAAGCCAGAAGGGACCAGAAGTGCACCCAGCAGAGGGAGCTCTAAAACCATCTCAATCAGTTACCTTCACATAAACCTCTAACCTGAAAATTCCAGGATTTGGAGAACACTGAATCCTAAACTTGAGACCTCACAAACTCAAACCGAAAGTCCCACAAAACTTTGGTGGATACTTGACATCTACCCCTATGGTGTAACAGAAAGGAGACCTCATGGATTAGACTTTTAGACTTCCAAGTTTTCATCAAGAAAATTTTATTATTTGCTTCATATATATTTTTTTCCTTTTTTGCTCCTTTACAGTTTTTGATGTGGACTTGACAGTCAACTGGATAAGTTTTTAAAAACACATAATACTATTTTTTATTTCCTATTTGTTAGTTTTGCTGTAGCAGCTGTTCTTTTTCATTAGTTTTTTCAACTTTCCTTCTATTTCCTTTCCTTCTCTTCTGTTTTGTTCTTTTCATTTTTTCTCCAAAAAATCCTTCACCTCCATTATTTTCTCTCTGTACACATTCAGACAATACAACCTCCTCTCTAACTTCCTCTTACTTTCCCATCCTCCCTGGATTCTAATGAGTCTATACCACTTGACCCACCATTATTAGTACTGTGTAACCATTATCACCATGAATGTCAAGCTTAATAATTGCTTGCTTTGAAGACAGACATAAGGGACAGTCAAACTCTATGATTGCCAAAAGCAATGACTAACACTAACATTTGTTTCAGAGGTGGAATTTAAGTTTGGGTTATATTTAATACAAAATAACCAAATTATTACCATTTATTGTATGCATTGACTGTTTGAATTGATGAACTCATCCTAGCTGAGGGGGAGCTGAAAAATCTCAAGGGTCATAGTAGAACACAGATTAGGGATCAAACTTCTGAACTCAACTTCTCCAACATCACCTCATCTCAAATTAGGTATGCAACAAAATCCCCAATCCTACAACAAAGAAAGAACCTAAAGAGAACAACAGAGAAATCAGACCAACAATTCACTTCAAAAGAGATAAGATGCTCCAATGCCATCAGCAAAGCCCCCAAGACAACTATTCACTGTCAAAACTCAAGCCACACTCCTTGTAAATGAAAATGAGGAAAAAGGGAAACAGTCCTCCAACTCAAACTTGCAGCACTCCATTCAAGGATTCCATGGTTGGGGTCGTGTATGAAAATCTAGAAAAATTTATCAATATGATTATTAAATCAAATAATTGAAAGAAGATTTAAGGAAATAGATAAGAGCAACTCTAGAAGATGAGAAACCACATATATAAAGAGCAAGACATTCTCAAAAGAGATGTAGCAGAGCTCTTACAATTGAAAAATACTATAAACCAAATCAAAACCTCATTGGAAGATACTAATACCAGAATAAACTCAATAGAAAATAGAACCTCAGCTCTTGAACAAACATCAGATAACAAATACAGACTGAGTAATGTTGAGTTGAAGGAGGACAGGCAAGAAAAGAAACTTTTTGTACATGATCAGAACTTCAAAGTAGTATTTGACAAGAAATAACCTGAGAGAAATTGGTATTAAAGAAAACATTTAACAAACATGGGGCATCAAGAAACTTCTAAGTGAAATTGCCAAGAAGAATATTCCCCATATCAGTTGATCCAGAAAAATCAAATTCAAGATGCCTATATGACACCAAACAGACCTAACCAAATGAGAACTTAACCAAGACATATCATCTATAAAATGAGTAAGAGAGAAATCAAGGATAGAATCCTAAAAGCAGACAGGGAAAACCACCAAATCACATTCAGAGGCAGACCAATTCGGATTACTATGGATTTATCAGATCATACATTAAAAGCCAGGAGAGCATGGAATGATATTTTTCAAACTATGAACGAAAATGATTTTCAGACAATGATATTATACCCTGCAAAACTCAGCTTTAAATGTGACTGGGAAATCAAATACTTCAATGATAAATTCAAGCTAGCAAGACACATGAACACAAAGCCGGCACTACAGAAAATTCTCAAGGACATACTTCAGAGGAACATGCAATCAACTTCTAAAACTCTTAAATAAAAGAAAGTCAATAAGCACAAATCAAACCAAAAGATATCCAAGATGGCAAACAACACAGCAATAGTCACAACATCAAGGTATCAGATTCCCATATCTATTCTAACTCTGTACGTGAATGGACACAATGCCCCAATCAAAAGACACAGATTGGCTTACTGGATCAAAAACCAAAATCCAACAAAATATGCTTCCCATGGGAGACACACCTCACAATAAAAAATACACACAGACTGCAGGTAAAAGGTTGGTGAATATCTACCAGGCTTGTGGCCCAAAAAAGCAAGCTGGCATTGTGATCATCATATGTCATAAAGTTAATTTTGACCAAAAACTAGTCAGAAAGGACAAAGGTCACTATCATTGTACAAAGAACAATGCATCAAGAAGATGTAACAGTAGTTAACATTTATTCCAATTACAATCCTCCCCAGTATATGGAGAAAGTACTCAAGAACATTAGACACCTCGTCGATCAACACAGTAATACTGGGGGAATTTAATACACATTATCAATAATAGACAGATCATCAAAACAAAAATCAACAAAGATATCTCTAACCTAAAGAACTCTATTAATCACCTGGACTTAACACACGTTTACAGAATATTCCATCCCATATCAGCTGAATTTACCTTCTTCTCAGTAGCCCACAATCCTTCTCCAAAATAGACCACATCCTAGTCCACAAAGCTAACCTTAATAAAAAAAAGTTTACCTAAACCTATGTATCCTATCAGACCACAATGGTATGATCTTAGCAATTAACAGCAAGAAAGTAACAAGCTACTCAAATGCTTGGAAATTAAATAAATAACCTCTTAAACGAAGACAGGATAAAAAAGGTAATGAGAATAAAAAAATTCTTGCAAACAAATGAAAATGTTGAAAGAATGTATCAAAATCTCTGGGATAGTATAAAAGCATTCTTAAGAAGTAAATTTATAGGACTGAGAGCCTTCATAAAAAAAAAAGTTATGCTTCAATTCAAATCACTACAAAAAGAGGAACAATCCCATCCCAAAACTAATTGAAGACAGGAAATAATTAAAATTAGAGCTGAAATCAATGAAATTGAGAATACAAATTAACAAAGAGTTGGTTCTTTGCAAAATTAAATAAGATAAACAGACCCCTTGCCAACCTCACCAAAAGGAAGAATGAAGTGAGGTAAATCAAAATCAAAGATGAAAATGGAGATATCACCACTGACTCAAACCAAAATCCAGAAGATTATCATAATTTATTTTAAAAAATTATACTCTTCCAAGTTTGATAATCTGGAAGAAATGGACAATTATCTTGCCACATATGACATTCCCAAATTAACACAGGAAGACATTGAATTTCTAAACCAACCAATCTCAGAAAGCAAAATTGAAACAGCAATCAAAGGCCCTTCAAAAAAGAAAAGTCCAGGACCTGATGGATTCACAGCAGAATTCCACCAGACATTTACAGAAGTTTTAACACTGATCCTGTACAAGATTTTCCATGATACCTAAAGGGTGGGAACCCTCCCAAAAGCTTTGTATGAAGCAAATACAACTCTGATACCAAAAGCCAACAAAGATACATCAAGAAACAAAAACTACAGGTCAATTTCCCTGTTGAACATAGATGCAAAAATCCTTAAAAAAATTCTAGCTATACAGATCTAAAAACACATCAAAAATACATCATGATCAAGTGGACTTCATTCCAGGAAAGTAGATCAATATCTCAATTGATGTAGAAAAGGCCTTCAATAAAATTCAACACCCATTAATGCTCAAACCTCTGGAGAAAATAGGGACCAAAGAAAGATACTTTAATTTTGTAAGAGCCATTTATGACAAACCCATAGCCAACATTACACTTAATGGAGAACAACTGAAAGCATTTCCACTGAATTCAGGAACAAGACATGATGTCCACTCTCACCACTATTATTCAATATAATCCTTGAAACCCTAGCCAGAGTTTTAAGAGAAGGAAATCAAAGGAATTTGAGTAGGAAAAGAGGAAGTCAACCTGTCTCTATTTGCTGATGACATGATCCTATACCTGGAAGACCCAATAAAATTGACCAGAAGACTTCTAGAGCTTAAAAACAATTTCAGAAAAGTATCTGGCTATAAGATCAACACTCAAATCATTAACTTTCCTATACTCCAGCAACAAGGGCACTGAAGAAGAAATCAGGAAAGTCTGTCCCATTCACAATGTACTCAAAAAAATAAAATACTTGGGCATCAATATAACAAAGGATATTAAGGACCTCTACAATGAAAACTATCAAACATTAAAAAAAGAAATTATAGAAGACCTGAGTAAATGGAAAAATGTTCCATGTTCTCTGTTAGGCAAAATCAATATAATCAAATGACCATTCCACCAAAGGCCCTATACAGATGCAGTGCAATCCCCATCAAAATACCAATGATATTGTTCATGGATATAGAAAAGGCAATTCTCAAATTTATATGGAATAACAGAAGACCCAGAATAGTCAAAAATTACTAAGAAAGAGGAAGCAGGAGGCGTCATAATTCCTGACCTGAAATGATACTATAATATGGCTATAGTAACAAAAATAGAGTGGTATTAGTATCATAACAGAAATGATGACCAATGGAATAGAAGATACCTAGACAAATCTTTGATATTTGATAAAAGGGGGGGCGCAAAATCATAGCGTGGAAGGACAACAGCCTGTTCAACAAATGGTGCTGGACAAAATGGAAAGCCATATGCAGACAACTGAAACTGGATCCTTACCTCTCACCCTGCACAAGAATCACATCAAAATGGTTCAAGGATCTGGAAATGAAATCAGTAACTATACAATTGCTTAAAGAAAAACAATCAATACATGACATACACCTATGTAGGCACCGCCTTCCTTAACAAGACTCCCATAGCGCAAGCATTAAAGCCAAGAATAAATGAATGGGATTCCATTAAACTAAAGAGCTTCTGCACAGCTAAACAATTAGTCAAGAGTGTCAAAAGACAACACAAAATGGGAGAAAATCTTTGCCTGCTACACTTTATATAGAGGGCTAATGTCCAGAATATATAAAGAATTTAAAAAATGAACACCAAAACCACAAATAATCCAATCAATAAATGGATTTGGGAGCTAAATAGAAATTTCTCAATGGAGAAAGTCCAAAAACTTCACAAATATGTGAGAAAATGCTCTATATCTCTAGCAATCAGAGAAATGCAAATCAAAACTTCACTCATTCCAACCTCACTCCTATCAGAGTGGCAAAAATGAAGAATATAAACAATGACAGATGTTGGAGGGGTTGTGGGAAGAGAGGAACACTGTCACACTGTTGGTGGGGCTACAAGCTTGTACAGCCACTCTGGAAAGCAGTGTGGAGATGCCTCAAAACACTAGGCCTGGAACCACCTCATGACCCAGCTATCCCACTCCTGGCTATTTTCCCAAAAGAACTAGAATCGGCTTATTACAGATATCTACAGCATCAATGTTTTTAGCAGCTCAATTTACTACAGCTAAACTATGGAACCCAGATGTCCCTCACTGGATGAGTGGATCCAAAAACTGCTGTGTATATATGATGGAATTCTACTCTTATCAGAGAGAATGATATACCATTTGCAGCCAAATGGATGGAGATGGGAAAATTTTTGCTGAGTGAAATATCCCAAACTCAGACTCAAAGGCTGAATGTTCTCTCTCATACGTGGAAGTTAGAATACAACTGGAAACAGACTAACAATTGGCTAAGCTAATAACAATCTCAACATGGGTGAATTATTACTTGAGCAAGGGGAACCTCGCCTATGATGCTGGGAAATGAAGGGAAGGGAGCCGGAATGGGGGAAGGGAATAGGAGGGACATCAAGGCATCTGGACAGTGGGAGTAGGGGAGTTATCAATGCAGTGGGGAACCTTTGACTTCCATGAGAAACTCAACTAACCTGGGGGTAAAGTAAGGGAAAACATGGGATTGGGAGGAAACCAAAGTGGAGAGATCATGGACTGGCATTAGCCTTGGCCTCCTCTGCAATTATGAATGTGTTCATGATTGTGTGGCAATGCTTCACTCCGAAATGTAAAACTATTTTGAACAAATTAAAAAATAAAATGATAAACTATACCACAATAATTATAATATTCTTTTCTTCTAAAGACATAACAAAATTAAATAGCAGGATGGCAAGATGGTGAAACAGTAAGAAGGCACTTCTTACTTGCTCAGCTGTTTGAAATTTGAATGACAGTATTATGGCTTCACAAGGAAGTCAGTCTGAAGAAACCCATTCTATATCATTATTTGTCTCCCAGACATCCATAGAAGTACAGAGATACTATTATTGTAAGTGGAGGATACAAGCAAATACATCCAAGCCCAGTAGGAGCAGTGGTGCTGTGTCATCGCAAAGTGAGGGACAACACAAAGGAAACAAAAAACTCAGCAGACAGATTTGGCACATAATATGTGCTCTAAAGGAAGAAAAGAGGTGGAGATGCAGCTAGATTTTATGACAAATCTTGTCCCTATAGAAACAGTCCTTACTGAATACTTCCACTCTCTCAGTCAGTGCTTACTGCATGACCTAAGCTGCACCTGGCAAATCATGATCCCAGGACAGTTATGGAGCATAGTAGATCCAGGGGGACTCAAGACACACACAAGACAGTTCAACCTGCTCTTCCATTTGAGCCCTGTGGCATGTGAATGACCAATAGAAGAGGATGGGTGAAACTGCCCAGGCAGACCCAATTACAGTGGAACAGGAGAGTTCAGTCCAATTTCCTTTTGAGTTGTGCGGCATGAAAATACCAACTGAGAGGGCTCAGGGGAGATTGATCAGGTGGGCATTGCTACCTTCAAAGATGGAGAATTGGAAATTTATATTTTGGTGGCAGGCTACAGGAAACCTGCTGTGCACCATCCACTCAGAGTGGTCTATCACTCTGCCCCACATGTAGTATTATGGGGAGATGCTAGAAACTCAAACATAATGGACATTTAGTCACCCCTAGGGTTGCAAGGATTTAAGGGCTCCAGAATACATACCC
Organism: Aplodontia rufa; assembly: GCA_004027875.1. Lineage (NCBI taxonomy): Eukaryota > Metazoa > Chordata > Mammalia > Rodentia > Aplodontiidae > Aplodontia > Aplodontia rufa. Next base: position 28,463 of record PVKS010013997.1, on the reverse strand, counting down.
CAAACAAATGTCCAAATTCTGTTTAGAATTGGTCCCCAGAAGAGAGAACTTCCCAAACAGGTCTCTGCACCACTTCCAACCAGGAAGGGAACTAATCTGAGATGCACAGACAAAAATGCTAGTAGAAGGTACTTCCAATTCCATCCCCAAACTCCACCTCATACCAGTGAACAAAGAAGCTGAAAATCATTTCAATCAGCTACAATTCCAAACCTACACCTGCAGGTAAAGTGAAGAAAAATTAAAAAGGAGTTTGGGTTTACTATCACCCAGCCCTTGCTCACTAGAAGAGCCCAAGAAGTAAGGGGCAGAAGGGCAAACTAGGATATAACTTCGACTATGTCAGTTGCAAATTTAAGCATTTTTAAGAATTTTTTTCTTTTTTATTAATATTTTTGATTGTTGTTCTGGCTAAACTTGTAGAATGATTCATGTACATACATATATACATGTGTTTCTAGGAGTTTAATGATTTCATCATTTTCTTTTTTTTTTTTTTTTTACTATCAACCTTTTAGTATTTCTTCTTTTTCTAAGAGGTAGTGCCATTTTTATTTGTTATTATCTTCTATGTTCTTGTTTTCACTTTCTAGTCTTGCTTGATATTGAAAGTTTTGGTGTTTTCTGCTCCAATTATATGCTTGTTTCATTTTTCTTGCTCTTAACTCTCAATGCAAAAAAAAAAATCTGATTCTTTCATTTCTATTTCTATACTTTCTCTTCTCGAGGCCTTCATGTACAACCATGCTTTCTCTTTCTCTCCTTTCATCTTTTGAGTATTCCAACCTTCCTTTTGCCTTCAAACCCACACTTCTCTTAATGAACTGCATTTATATGTCCTTATAATGACATAGTCTATCCACTTGCAGAATAGAAGCAGTTAAGAGGAAGCCCCACTATGATAGCTGCTCCCGAGAGTAAATCAAAACAGCAATTCAGCACTGCCAAATTGGAGTCCAGAAAGCTGAGAAGAGTGAAAAACTCTTTAACTTGAAACAGGCAATCTGAACTCTGGGATCAAGAGCCTAAATGACACTGGGTGGGATAGGAACTGAGACCAATTAAATTTGGACCAAATCTGGTAACCCTGAGTCACCTCTTCCAAGCCTAGAAAGGGCCTGAAGACAGAATGATGCATTCCACTCTCATCTCCCCAGCACGAAAGCTGAAGCCCAGAGAAAGAGAGGGGGCATTAGAGCAGACCAGCCAAGAAGGGAAACTGCATGCAGACTCCACTAACAAGTTTGACCACTTGAGTCAGAGCAGAGAAAACACAAACTGCACAATAACCAAAATTGCAGAAGAAAACACTCTGCTTTAAAAAACCTGACCAAGAACAATCGATTAGTGGACTGCTAAAGGACATTGTTAATAAGTTTTTTTTAAAAAAGATTCATTAGTATAGGCATCATTTGAGGTGGCTGTAATTACTCACGATTAGTATCTCCTCTAATTGTGGTGTTGAAGCTGCGCATAGTAATGAGTTTGAAGTGAGTGAAAATACTGACACCAAAGCATTTGCCCAGTTCAGGACATATAGTAAAGAGAAAACACTCTAAGAAGTTCCTTACACAAAACTAGAAGACAGAATCATCCCATAGTATGGGTAAAAATACTGACAATATGAAAAAAATCAAGAACAAGCCACCTCCAATAGCTCACAACAGACCTCATTGACAGCACAGTAGATAATATAAGAAAAAAATCCAATGATTTTTTTTTTTTAGGAATGAGATTAAAATCCAAAAATGAGAGGCATTTAGAACCCCAGATAGACAAGGTCAAAAAGGATCCTCTCCGAGACACACTATGATTAAAACGCCCAATATAGAGAATAAGGATAGAACTCTAAAACCTGCAGGAGAAAAACTAGCAAGTCACATTGAGAGGTAAGCCAATCAGCGTTTGTACTGATTTCTCAATCTACAATCTAAAAGCCAGGAGTACATGGAATAACATACCAAACCCTGAAAAATAAAGGGTCTCAATGAAGATTGTGATATTCATCAAAACTATGCTTCAGAATTGATGATGAAATAAAAACTTTCCAAAATAATCAGAAACTTAAAAAAAAATCACAACCACTAAGTCAGCACCACAGAACATACTCAATGAGATATTTCGTATAGAAGAAAAAATAAATATCAGAACTGTCATATGGATGAATCTCAGAAATAGTCAATTAAAGGAGAACCAAGTCTAAGTTCAACATCAGAAATCAAAATGGCAGGAAATAAAAATCATTTCTCAATAATAGCACTGAATGTAAGTTCTAAACTCTCCTTTCAAAAGACAGATTGGCAGAATGGATCGAAAAACAAGCCCCAAACATAGGTTGTTTACAAAAGACTCACCTAACAAAGATATCCATCGACTGAAAGTGAAAGTATTGTAAAATATGTACCATGCCCAGGTACCTACTCAGCAAAGCAAGTAGTTACTGTCGTATCTGACAAAGTAGATTTCAACCTGAAATTGATAAGATTCAAAGGTCACTTTATCCTGGTTAAGGGAATCATTCAACAATAAGATACAATGATTATAAATATGTATGCCCCCAAAATCCATGTACCTACATAATAAAACAGTCTCTACTCAGTAAAAAGAATGAAATAGATCCCAAAAAAGTACAACTGGGTGATTTCAACATATCTTTTTCACTGATAGGTCATACAAAGTGAAGGTCATACAAAGTGAAATCTTCATAAGTAAAAATCTATTAATCAAGTGGACCTAATAGGCATCCACAGAATATTTCATTCATCACCAAATTAATTGACTTACCTCTCAGTTGCATATGGAACATTCTCTAAAGTACATCGTATTTTATAACACAAAGCAAATCTTAGCAAATATAAAAATAGAATTTCTTGCGTCATATCAGATTACAATGCAATGAAATTAGAAATCAATAACATGATGAAAAAGAAATCATTAACACATAGAATAGACTTTTGAATGAGGAATGGGTCATAGAAGAAATCATGAGAGAAATTAAAAGATTCCTAGAGACAAATGAGAAAAGTATACAACATATCAAAGTCTCTGGGAAAGTGTTAAGGCAGCTGTAAGAGAAGAGTGTATAACACTGCACACATTAAAAAAGATAGCAAGATCCAAAATAAATAATCTAATCTTATACCACAAAACCCTAGAAAAGAACAAATTAATTCCAAAATCAATAAAAGACAGGAAATAATTAAAAATCAAACTTAACGACATTGAGAACAACAACAAAAAAGGATATATGAAACAAAGAGTTGGTTCTTTGAAAAGTCTGAGAAGATTGATTAATCCTTAGCCAAACTACCCAAAAGAAAGAGATCAACAAAATTAGAGATGGAAAATATATCACTACACACACTTCTGAGACCCAGAGGATGATTAGAATCTTTTTTGAAAATTTATGCCTACAACATATAGACAAATTTCTATTGACATACCCAACTTGTTCCATGAGGATACAGAAAACTTAAGCAGACTTATGATTTGAATGTGAGGTGTCCCCTCAAAAGCTCACATGTGATAATTCAGGAAGTCTGAGATGAGATGAAATGATTAGATTATCAGAGTTTTGACCCAATGGGTGAGTTGATCCCTGGCAACTGTAGGCTGGATGAGTGTGGCTGGAGGAGGTGGGTCATTTGGGGCATGCGTTTGGGGTATATATTCTATATCTGGCATGCAATTTCTCTTCTCTGCTTCCCATTGTGACACCTTGTGCTCTGCTCTCTGGACCCATGCCTGCCACCATGATGTTCAGCCTCACTTCCAGCCCCAAGGAATGAAGCTGGCCTTTCCTGGACTAAGGTAAGACTTCCAAAACTGAGCACTCAAAATAAATTTTTCCTCCTAAAATTGTTCTTGTCAGGTTGTTTAGTCACAGAGAAAAAGCTGACTAAAACAGAATATTAAGCAATGAGATTAAAGAACCAATTAAATTCTTTCAACAACAACAACAGCAACAACAATTAAAAAAATATACAACCAGGACCAAAGGGATTCTAAGCCAAGGAGTTCTACCAAACTTTGTTGTTGTTTATTTTTTAATTGGTGCATTATAGTTGTACATAATGATGGGATTTGTTGTCACATTAAACTTTTAAAGAAGAAATAAAGCAAATGCTCCTCAACTTATTCCATGACAAAGAAAGGGAGGGAATATGCTTCAGTTCATTCTATGAAACCAGAAACCAGAAGCACACTGATATCAAAAGCAGACTCATCATGAGAAAAAAAAGTAAAAGAAGGTAAAGGGAAAAAAAAAAACTACCAACATATCTCTGTTGAACATAGATGCAAAAATCCTTAGTAAAATATTAGCAAACACATTAAGAAGATATTATACTATGATCTAGGTGGTTTCATCTCAGGGTGCAAGTTAGGTTCAACACACACAAATCAAAATGTAATTCACCACATAAATACAATTAAGTTCAAGAATGACATTATCTCAATAAAGAAAAATCTTTGACAAAATACAGCACCTATTCATATTAAAAACACTGGAGAAACTAGGGATAGAAGGAACTTACCTCAATATTATGAAAGCTGTTTGTGACAAGCCCAAATCCAACATCACAGAAGAGAGAAAAACTGAAATCAATTCCCTACAACTTGTCTCAAAATAACAAAGATCTGGGAATGTAGCTCAATGATTAAGTTTACCTGGGTTCAAACTCCAGCACAAAAAAAGAAGAAAGAAAAAGCATGACTCTATTGAAAAAGAAATCAGGAAAACTATGCTGTTCAAAGCAACCTCAAAAAATAAGACAAAATAAAATGCAGTGAAATATTTGGGAATAAATCCCAAGAGGTAGTTAATGACCTCTACAATTAAATCTATAGAACAGTGGGAAAAGAAACTGAAGACACAAGAAGATACAAAGACCTTCCATGTTCTTACATAGACAGAACTAATATTGTCAAAATGAATAGACTACTGAAAGTATTACACTGAACCTATGCAATTACCATAAAAATAACAATGACAATCTACACCGAACTAGAAAAAATGGTTCAATGATTTATTTAGAAAAATAAACGTTCCAGAATAGCCAAATCAATCCAGAGCAAGAAGAATGATGCTGGAGGCCTCACAATACCTGATCTGAAATTATACTACAGAACTATAGTAACAAAACAGCATGTCATTGGGATAAAAACAGACAATAATAGTGGATAGAAGACACAGAGACAGTATCAGATACTTGACAAAGGTGTCAAAACATTTGTTGGAGAAAAGATAGGTTTTTAAACAAATGTGCTAAGAAAACTAGAAACCCATATTTAGAAGCATGAAACTTGATACCTATTTTTCACATCACACAAATGTCAACTCAAAGTGGATCAAAGACCTAGTAATTAAACCAGAAATTTTGCAACTGGCAGAATAAAGCATAGGATCAACACTGCAACACATTGGAACAGGCAACAACTGCTTTAATTCTTATATGTATACATGCACAATGGAGTTTTACTAAGCCATAAAAAAGAATGAGATTATGGCATTTACCTGTAAATGGATAGAACTAGGGGAAATTATGCTAAGTGAAATAAGTCAGACTCAGAAGGTTAATGGTCAAATGTCTTCTCTCATATGCGGAAACTAGAGGAAAATAAGGAGTAAAAAGGAGAGGAACACTATGAAAATAGAAGGGAAACCAATGGAGGAATGGAGGAGAGGGTTTAAGGGGAGAAAGGTGGAATGTAAAATAGGAGAACCAGTGGAATGAGATTAACCAAATTGTACTGTGTGCATGTGTGAATGTACTATGATGAATTCCACCTTCATGTATACCTCTAAAGCATCAATTTATAAAAGCAATAAATAGATACAGGAGGGCTAACAGAATAGTTGTGGGGGAATGGGAAAAATAGTGGGAGGGAAGAGGTACTGGGGATAAAAATGGAGCAAATTATAGCCCATGCATGTTTGATTATTTCAGAATGAAACCAACTGATGTATAGCTTTAATGCTCTAATAAAACCATAAAACAAGTTAAATTGGAACCACAGTATATAGAGAAAATATATATCCTGATAGATGCATAATCAATGATAATTATCTAGTACATGCACATACTATTTTTAGTAAGAAAAATAAGAAACAAGTCAATAAGAACTGGGAAAATGACTTGAACAGGCACTACATCACAATAGACTAGTCAAAAATGTATGAAAAGATGATCAATATCCTGGATAACCAGCAAACTGAAAACTAAAACCATAAATACTGAGATGGACATTTCAGATTATCTCAACCTAATGCCACTTAATATCTGATATCTCCAACACCCCTTGGTCTTATGCTCAGCAGACAACTTTTAAAATTGTATTTGATTTTCCAAATTCATTTACCCATGGAAAGAAAATAAAATCTAATGAATTTGAAAAAATAATTTGATACTTTATAAAGAATATAATGTTTAAAATTAAATGATTAACAAAATCAAGTGTTGGCAAAGATGTACAGCAATTAAATAATCTCACATATTGTTGATGAAAGTTAATTTACTTGAAAAACATTTCTAGAAAATGACTAATACATGGCAAAATTTAACATCAAATCAAAAACAACCCAATGGTCCATTTTTAAGGAACTAGATAAACACATTGCAACATACTTATATGACAGAGAACTACTTAGCAATGAAAAAGAACAGACTACACAGACAGATGAAGCTCAGAAACATCTGAGGAAACTAAGTCTGAAATCAAAGAACACAACCTATTGGAGTCTGTCCAATTGAGATCATGGGACTGGCTAGACTGAACTGTGGTGATGGAAAGAAAACAAGTGTCTTTTTCATTATACCTTAATAAAGATCACAAAATTTTATAAAGTAAAGCATTCCACTTTAGAGCATCAGCTTTACTCCATTTTACAATTATTCCATGAACTCATTCCCTTCTGTACTGAGTCTCACATGTGCAACTATAAGGACGAATTAAAATCATTCATAGAATTTCAGCCATTGTGTGTTTAAAAAAATGAATTCATAGAGGTGATTCTACTCAAGATTCCTGTCTCCTAGCTACTTTCAAGAGGCTGGGAACACTTGAAATTGTATTAAAGGAGCACAGACAGAGGTCACAAAGTGAAATATTCTTTCCAAATTCCATGAAGGAATCTGAGACAATGTGGTAAACTTTGGAGAAGATTGACAAATTACTAATATGTCAAAAATTTGGAAATGTTTGGCTAATTGCAAACACTATGGGCACATTGTATTAAGGAGTCTAGAGTCTATAGATGGGGCTCACAGACCATAGAAAAGATGTTTCTAACAAATATGTTTTAATCAGAAAGAAATGCAATTAAATAGTAATTACATATGTTTAAAGGTTTTACATAAAGCTGGGAAACTTAAATATCTGCTAATTTACTCAAAGTACCCTAAAAGTGCCCATATTGTAATTTGACAAACATATGTAAGTACTAAGAAAAAATGTTATTAAGATAGGATATTTTGGCTATGTCAGGAATGGAATATTTAAGCACTCAAAAATCTAGTATCTCTGTGGAAAAGAATTTATGTTGTAATAAGATTTTAAAGAGAGCAATCTTTTATTTCTGCAAAGACAGATAAGTGTTTATTTATGGGAGTTTTCTTCAATCACACTTTCCAGTTTTCTAAACCTGAAAAGGCCTATAATGTCTAAAAGGAAATGTCATACTTCTAGTAGCAGAAGCCAAGGACATGTGATTTTCAATATTGTAGGCATATGGCCTTTAAAACTTTTAAAGGTTGATTGCTTTAAAAAGGATTTTCTAAACTACAAAATCTCTATCCAAACTATAGCTGGAACCTCACTTCTTACCTGCAATGAAGAACTCATTATTATTATTTCAGGGAGAAATATTTAAGTCCTGCAATGATTCTTTTGCACCTGATCTATTGAGGTCCTTTCCCATGAGAACTGTCCTTCCCTTCAACCATGTGGATAATGCAGATTTCTTCCAAGTTTCCCATCCCTTTTCTCCCAACCATAATCTTTCACCTAGGCTCTTCTCTCACCCTTTACCTGCCAAGTTCTCCTGGTCCAGAGTCTGGCAAAGACTTCCTGACCCTCAGCTTCTCGAAGAACTGTACCTTTCGGTCTATATCATAGTTCCTTTTGCTAGGCTCTCCTTCCTACTGGGCTTCTGGAGGGTAGAGCCTCAGCTTTCCCCACGGGGTATCAGCTATCTTGCTTCTTTGTTTTCCTGTGCTTGCAGTTAAGGTAGGAAGAAGGCCTGATGTTTATTCTAACCCCTGTCAGGATTTATTCTTGTACAACTGCCTCAGGTCTAGAAAGAATTCTTTAGTGTGCCCTCACATTCACAAAGCTCCCTCAAGTGTATGAGTTTGGCTACTTGCAATACAAAAATCACAGTTCATGGAACTGTTCTACACTGGGATCTTCAGGGCAAAGAGATCAAATTTTAAATCACAACTATGTCATTATCTAAGTCCTAACTTAGACAGTTGTGATTATTTGAGAGACTTCGTTTCTCATTTATGAAATGCAAGACTGAAGTCTACGATCTCAGAGGGTCCTAATAGTATACGATGCTCAGGAAAAGTTACTAAAGCTTTCATAATTTAGTCATAAAAACATGATGCCAAGGCATAGTGTGAATATCTTGCGCATTCTGTAGAGTGAACCTCTTGAATCCATTGTGTTAGCAAAGGTGACAAAGCAACAAAAGTATAAACTGCGAGTCACAACTTAAGACTATGAAGAAAACCCATTAGCACATAACTGAAAAGTCAGCACTTCAGGCTTCAAAACCCATTCCATCTATGCTGCACTTGGACTTGTCTGGTTCTTAGTGCTGCCCTTCCTTTAAAGGCTGGTCTTCCTTCTGTTTGCCACAGTCACAAGCCTGCTTGTCTCTTCCTTGTTCAATAAACAGAGTCCTGGTTATCATTCTTATTGGGCCAAATAGGAACAAATTCCCATCTCTAAAATTCACATTTTTGCCAAATTTGGGATACACATGAAGATTTTATTACCAGGCTTAGGCCTGAGTACAGACAAGCTTAGGGGTCTAGTTGGTCCTGAAAGAGATCTATTTTGAGTTGGGGGAAAAGGTCAAGTAAAACTGTAGGAGTTTTCATTAAGAACATGGGAATCAGGGCTGGAGTGGTAGCTCAAAGGTTACCGTGTTTGCCTGGCATGCACGAGGACCCAGTTGGAACCCCAGCACCATGTACACAAAGTGTCAGAGCAACAAAGCCACATGAAAAAAATAAAAATTGCTTCTCTTTCTCTGTCACTTTCTCTTAAAAAAAAAAAATACGGGAATCAGGAAGTAAGTAGGCCCAAAGAACATAACATAACATAATGGGTAAGCCTTAGAAAACTATTAAGTACAGGAGAGTAGGGGCTGGAGTGATGGCTCACCAGTAGAGCACTTGCCTGGCATAAAAAAGAACCCTGGTTTGAACCCCAGCACCACATACACAACTAAGTGTTGGAAAAACAAGACCCAAATGAAAAAAAAAAATGATTTTCTTTCCCTCTCTTAAAAACTATATTAAAAAGTAACAGGAGAGTGAGTGTAAACGAATCTAAAATCTGTATCTTTCTTACATATATCTCCAAATTCATACATCTACAGCTGAATCATTTTTTCCACTTAGCTATACTATTATTTCTTCAACTCAAGATATGGACAAAAGAGCACATATTCCCTTTCCTGTAAAGACTAGTCTACTAGAATATGCTTTTGCTTTTAGTGGTTCCACTAAGTAACTCAGTAGCTCAACTTTGGAAATACTGAATCAACTATGATTTTCCCAACCTACTCAGTCCATATGTCTGTAATGATTAAGTTCTGTAAATTTTGTTTCCACTAGGAAAAAAAGTTATAGGGAAGACAAAAAAAAAAAAGTCCAACTTTAATTATCTGTATTCACCTAATGCTTCAGTCAGCTTTTTCATTGTTGTTGATGCTGTTGACAGAAGTCGGGTTCATGTCCCCCTGAAATGAAGAATGAAACTGAGGGACACCAAGGTAAACATCATAGACGGATTTCAGGAAAATAGAAAGCAACACAGGGAAAATACCAGATTTCCTCCAGAGGGGGAGGAGCGGACAGAGATGAAGAGGGATTCAGATTTGCCCTTTTTATAGGATGTTCTCCCTTCAATTGGTCTTCCTCTCCCTTCCCCCAAACCTAGGACACAGGTATGGAAAGTTCTTATTGGGCCTAGTCTTTGGATGTGCTTTGGACGTCAACATAAAGAACGTGGTGCCTTCCTTAGCAGAAGGGAGGGTCTGCATTTGGATCCACCTTGCCAGACTCTCTTGCATCAAGGGATTAGGGAATGTCAAATTGATCTTCTTAAAAGAAAAAGAACTGGTTTTCCCTTGATTGACTCAACCATTCTAACTACTCTGCCTAAATATTCCTACTGTTTTATTCCCCCTTCTAATTAAGGAAATTTTTACTGTTATAAAAAAAGGGGGGAAATTGGACAATGACCATTCTTCAGCTGCTTCAGGCTGATAGCAGGTGAAGAGGGGCAAGCAGTTTGGGTTTTCTTCTAAGAAGTCTCATGTCAATTAAGGGGTCCATGATAAAGGCCATCTGGAGTGCACCTGGGTAGCTCCATCTTCATCACCATTGGGAGTTCAACAGATTTTAACTTGGAACACATCAACTGAACTAAATTTTTTTTAAAATGTCAAAATGAAAATTAACATTGAATCTAAGATAGGAGAAACCAGGACTGCTATTTGGCTCATCAAAGACAAACAAGTATTATGATTGAGAATCTAGGTGGGTACAGAAAATGACATCTAATACAGTAGGCTAAGTAGCAGTATCTAGGATCTCAAATGAGAGTTTAAGAATTAGGCATCAGAGTGGAGGGGAATGTCTGCTTTATTAATTACCTTAAGGCCTTGGAGTAGGTGTCAATCCCCACAGGGTTTTGGGTTTTTCAACTCCTAAAATAGGCATGTTATTGCCTCTGGTGTGGAAAGACAGAGGGATCTTTTAGGGTTATTTTAACTGAACTGCTGTTTGTTTTTTTTTCTTTGTTCACCCATTTCTGCCTTTAGTGGCCCATATATTAGAGTTTATATCACTTTTTTTCCTTTTTATTAGATGAACATGGAGTTACAATTGAGGGAGAAACACTGTCAAACAATCAAGAACAATGTATATATACATAGTTATCCAAGGATAATGCCATATCTGGTCCCATTTACAAATTAGTGAGAGTCAAGTTTCTAGTTACAGGCCTTCTAGACTCCTTGCATACCCAGGGCTCATACATGAGGATAGGAGTCACAGGAGCCATTAAAGTTTATCCTGGCCCCATCAAGCCTGTGTGCGGAGCTCTGGACCAGAGGGCCTGTGCCCCTGGGAACATTTATTCTCCCAGGGATTGCCTTGACAGATAGGATAGAGCCTTGGTGGTATTCGCTTGACCTGTGGGCATTCCTGCAGGTAATGCCACCCTTTTCCACAATGGAAATAAGTTCTTTTTTGTGGCTTGGGTTCCTTTCTTTTTCTCTATTTTATTATCCTAGAAGCTTACTCCATGTAGGGCCATAACCAGTGCCACAGCTTTTTCCAATCTCTATGATCCTTTCCTTTCCTCTCCTCCTGATCTTTGTTATAAAAGGAGATTGCAAGCTGGGATGCCAATTTTTGTAACTTCCTCCAAATGTCTTCTGGGGCCATCTGTGTGATACATTTAAGATTAAGCAGCCCTCTATGGACTCAGGGTCCATGATGTGTTTTCTCAATGCCTGAGTTTTTCCAGAAAGAAGGTAGGATTTTTCTGTGTTGGGGATCGACCCCAACATGAGGCCCAGCTGGCTTGTAAAAGAATTGGTGGTAAACAACTCTAAGGGGCCCAGCTGGCTTGTAATTAGCAAATTGCCTGACCGCATGACTAAGCTATTTGGCCACTCATTTGTTACAATTGGATAAATGTGTTTGCACTGCACCCCTATTGGTTGTTGTAATGGATAAAGAGAGTAGCGACTAGTCAGGTGAAAAAGCAGTCAGGAGGAAAGCAGAGAAAAAGCAGTCAGGAGGAAAGCATAAAAGCATGAGAGAAGCAGAAACAACAAAGTAGAAGCATGAGAGAAAGCAGTCAGGAAGAAAGCAGAGAAGTATAGAGTCAGAGAAGCCGAAGCAGAAGCACAGAATTATAGAACCAGCGAAGCAGCAGCAGCAGAGACTGTGGAGTAAGAGCCTCGGCTGCAGAAATAGGGACTCTAGTACAGCAGTAGAAACAAGGACTCCAAATGTTAATACCCTTGACTCAAAAAGAGGGAAGGCGGGAAGCGCTTGGAGGCCTTTAGCTGCGGTAAAGGGAGAAATAAAGTGCTTGGAGAACTTAAGACCAATGGGTCTATTTTAATCTCATTTCATTGTTGAATGAGAGCCATCCGGTTCCTGCCACCCGGGACCGGACATTTCTGAGTCTGTGTAAGCATTAGTTAACACAACAGTATATCTCAAACATGAATCAAATAAAAGCTAAGAGAGCTCCTTTTTGTGCTTTTGTGGAAAGGGTAGCAAAATGTTTTTGTTTCACATTACTAACCTTTAAACAAATTAGGCTCTCCTTCTTACTTTACAAAAATACAGTTACATTTTTATCCCACTGTAAAGAGTCAGGTTATTCTTATCTAGCTACAAAACATTAAGTGACAGAAATAAATCCCTAATTTGTTATTTCCATATAAACCTGAAGGAGACCATTGTTACAGGCAATTTTAGTTTGGAAACACCAGGTTGGTAAAATTCTCTCCTAAGTTTTGCACCTTAAAAGATTTATACACTTGGAGGACATGAATAAATCTAATACACAACAAAAGCTAGAATTGATTATATAGATATCCTTATATTAACTAAATTTAATCTTCGAAGAAAAATTTAGAATATAAAGTGTATTGTAACAATAATCACAGGTCTGCAGAGATTTAACAATAGCTTTCAATTTTCTGTTTAGGAAAGTGTTGATAATCAGAGATAGACATTATTGGGTGTATAATAATGAAACATTTATGTAGTTAAAGCAAACAGACAATGCAGGTTTTGAAATTGCAGTGTGGCCTTTGTATATCAAAATCAATGTGTGAAAGAGCATACCAGTTACCTTTTCTGAAACCCTAAATAAGTTTTTTTATTTTATAAATTTACATTATACTTATACAAGGCTCAGATAAATATCTAGTTCTTAGATGTAATTTTAGTCATATATATTGTCAGCTACATTGTAATAACCTAAAAACCGTTGTTCATTTAAAGTCATGAAGTAATTATTTAAAAGGCTTTAAAACAAGTACAAACTATAATTGCTTTAAAATTTAGTTTTCCAAAATAATGAAGCCTAACACCACATACTATCTTGATAAGAGCAAATCAATGTTTTAAAAAATCCTGTTGCTTCAACATATAATGGTACATTAATACTTGACCTTAACGGAAACCTTAAAAATCTTTAGCTTTGCCAATTATATTTAACTTAATTCCACAGACTTTTGAGATTTACCCTTCTAAATGTTCTGCAACTGAGACACTGTATAACTTGTTTTCTCAGCTAGAAACATTTTTTTCATTCTAATTTCCATAACGATAACTTTGTTTTATAAACTTACATTTTGAAACAATCTTCGTAAGATTTCTTGCCAGGGGCCAATCCCCAGCAACTCTTAGGCTCCCAGAAGGACGAGTGGAGGAACGACTTGAACCTCCGGAGCAAGTTGCAAACCGACACAGTACCCTGCTTGAGCAAAATGGCGTCTGTTCTTTATTGTTGAGCTCTTTTATACAGGTGCATAAACAATGCTTTCATTATCTGCCTCATCAACCAAATTGACCACCTGTAACCATTTAAACTGTCTCAGAGCACCAGACACAAAACCATCCACCCCATCACCAGTTCATAGTCAAATCCTCATGAACTGCCCCATATATTGTATTAAAAAAAAAAAGGCTTTATTTTCCAAAAGGATAATGTTATTTTTAGGTCTTCATACCTTTTTAAATAAAAGGCAGAGATCAAACACTTTCTCAAAACTCTGACTCCCTATTTTCCTCCAGATGTTTCTTATTTAACTATGTTATAGGCTCTTATACCCTAATTAACTACTAATCCAAAACCGCCCTGTTACTGTAACTTTAGTAGACATTCTGTAGCTATCCTAAATCCTATAATTGTTAATCTTAAAATATTTGTGCATCCTAACCTACGGGCTAAGAAGTTAAAACTTAACTTCTGCAATGATAGGAAATGCAATTTTTACATATACTAATTCCTTTGTTCCTTAGTTCCAATTATTTTGCTTTCTATTTCCAACCCTGCTTCAAAGTCAGTATAGCTTCATCCTTCATGACTTTCATATGTGTTATACAAGTACCCTTCTCATCAATCAGTAACAGCTATTTCCAATCTGAGTAAACAACCAATTCCAGAAGGGATGGTTTTGGCAAAATCCTGAGATGCTGGCTTTGCCGAGCCCTTCCCCAAGTCTGGACTTTGTCAGACAGAAGCTTGGTTGATATTGCCTTCTCCAATTTCTGAATCTTTTAAATAACTCCTCTTAATAAGATCAAATACTTTATGCTATTTGAAATACTTTAATTGATATAGAGCTGAAACATTTTGTACTCTTTGCATATAGAATTATACCAGTTAGAAGTTTAACTCTTAATAACCTTGCTTTCAGTGAAGACTCAGAAAAAAAATTTTGGATTTTTTTTTTAGTTTCCAATCTATAAAAGCACATTTAGTAAACCCAAATATATGTCACCTTATAGCATTTAAGAATACTTGAATTTACTTAGTGGTTGATGTTTTAACATTTTCACTTTGCAAATTAATCAGATGTCTTTTCTAGCAAACACATTTATGGAGATTAATCCCATTTATGTTAAATCTAATTTACTCATTTTTAATTATTAACTTTAGGTTATCCATGAAACCAGGATACCAGACAAATATAAGTCATCATTTTCTATTGAAGAAAAATTCTAGAAGCAATGAATATTAAAACATTTATAGCAACCAACACACTATTGATTGACCATCTAGAAAACCATGTGGGCTAGTAATCTTAAACAAATCTTTACTCTTATTTTTAACCAATTTTGATTGAATCTCTTTCTAAACATTTAAATCATAAAATTAAAGTCATTTGGATCCATTTTATCTTTTTAAATTTAATTTATGGGCACTCATCTCTAAGTCAATTTGGTACCATGTTGAACACAGCATATAACACACATGTATACAAACATACAAGACAGGAGTGCACACACACACACACACACACACACACAAAATAAACCAACAGGAAACACAGATTTTAGAGCCTTTCCTTGAATAATTGACCTTTTGAATAAAGAAAAAGTAAAAAACACCTGATTAAAAACTGGAATTAGATAAAATAAGACTAACTGAAAAATATATTTAGGTACACAAAATGATAGGTGAAGTCACCATAAAATTGGGCTCAAAACCCCCAAAATGAAACAGCAATATTAACTCTAGAAAAGAATCATGTAAATTTCTTTAACAAACCACAGTGCATTTTTTATTCAGAGTTAGAGTTAGCCCAGGTATTGAAAGAACAAGAGCTCATAAAATGCTCAGGAATTTTTTTAAGAATAAAGAAAACTGGGCTTGAGTGGTGACTCAGCAGTTATGGTGCTTTGAACCCCAGCACCAGGTACACAACAAATGTCAGAAGAATGAAAGTCGTATGAAAAAACTAAATAAAAAAAAAATTGCTTCTCTCTCTCTCACTGTTCCTCTTTCTTTCTTAAAAAGAAAGAAAAAAAGAATAAAGAAAACCTCTGTAGAATCTTTCCATTTTCCTTCTTTGTGTCCAAATGAAGAGAAGAGAAAACTCTACACTAATTAGTATCTCCTGATATTCTTGGGCCTGTCCTATTGCTAGGTCATAGCTAGCAATGATCAGTGAAATGCTTGACAAGATCACAAGCTTACACTTGAAGTTTTCTTTAAACTACTTCCATAAGCTATGGAAAAACATTAGTACACAAATGTTAAGGATAAACAAATGCAAAAGAAATAATGGGGAGGGGGAATGTCTCAAGAACAAAGGATCTATGGGAATATCTTTTAATAGGACCCATAAAAGTTGAGATGAAATCAAAAGCTACTGGCAGCAGGTATCTCCTTTTAGCTCTGAAGGGGGTATTCTTTAATAGCCCAGGTGCACTGAGGTAACTTTTGACAGCTATTAACTCCAAGGCCCACATTAAAATTAGATTGACTTATAGATGAAGCCCCCTTAAGTATGATGGCCACCATGACAGTTCTAGCGAGGACCAACTAAGATAAAAAACTCTACCACCTGACATGAATGAGGAGTTGAACACCTGATTGGTGAAGGCTGCTGAAGGAGGACCCTAATTTTCAAATCAACCATCAAACAGTAATCAATTTGGAGATAGCATTGTCTCCTTTGTTGTTCTCTGCTCAGAGATGGCCCTCTCTCAATCTCTCTCTCTCTCTCTAGTGTGCTTTCTCTACTTTTACTTTACTTTCACCTATAATAAAATTCTCTTGCATGACTTTGGGTATCTGACTTTAAATTTTCTTTCATCAGAACATAAGAACCAAGGTTTAGAGTTTCAGCTCCCTGCTCTCCCATGACACTATCAGCTTCCTAAAGCTGAGTCCCTCTTACATTATCTCCAAAAATACAAGAAAGTAGGCCTTGTGTTTTAGATGGCTGTCAGGCAGGTAACTAGCAGGCATTTCCTTCCCTTTAGCAAAACAAACCAAACTGCACAATGATATTAAAGTTTATACTTTACTCTAGTGGCCAAAAAAGTGAGGTAATTTTCTTGGGCACTTGTGGGTTATGCGGGCTGGTGATGGGCCTGGCATAACCTAAGCATGATGCTCCCACCTAGATGTAGGGATATCTCCCTTGACAACCTTCTGATGTTCAGCAATCACAACTCTTCTTATACCCTGCTAGATTTTTGATGACTTATCAATGAGGGTGCATGTTGGCCATATGCCAAAGACCTAAGGTAATCCAGACTTAGTGGCATTACTGGTATTCCCTTGGCTGTATAAAACTTCCAAATATAATGCCCCATAGTAGAAAAACAGCCTGCAGTCAACTATGATTGAGTCATCACCTGGTACTATGGTTTTAGTCTGAGGCCTCCCTCTGAATAAAATATGAGCAAAAGAGAAGAGCATGGGTGCCTGCACCAAGGAAACTGCCTCTTTGGCTACCTGGCATTTCTTGGAGCCTCTGGTGGTCAGCAGTTCCACCTTTCCTTCTGTGACCTCCCGCTGGGGCCTAATTCAGCATGGAGGATAATAACATGATGACTATTTCATTTAAGGGAGGATATTTTCCAACTAGTTGTGCCTTTAAAATTTTGCCTTACATGTTTCCCTTGTCCTTGAGTTCTCATACTCACAGGCCCATGATTTTATATTATGCTCCTCAATTTAAAGTGGGAGGCAAGACTGTTAGTGCTTTGGGTGAAATCCACACTAGAGAAGACAAACAATTTGGCTTCCTGAACTAGGAGAGAAGAGAGGTAGTTTACTCTAAAACAGAACTTCTTAATTTCTTCCTGACAGATAAGGGGGCAACAGAAGAAAAGGTGTTAAAGCTAGGGGAGCCCATTCTTGGCAATCTCTCTCACAATGGATCCCTGTTTAAGAGGTGCATATGGGGAAACAGAGAGAGTGGAAACATTTCTGAAGAGGGAGAGACAGCTGTGCTCATGCTCTGGAGATTAACGGGTCACCTCTTTCCCAAAGACCTTAGATAAGACCAAGACTTTAATCTCAGGATCTGAGGTTCATCAGGTGATTATGCCCTCCACCATTGGGCCAAGTCAGTCAGAAGCAAAGAGAAACAGATAGTGGGGGATGTTGGTTCCATTGAGGGCTGTCAGGGCCTGCCTCAGAACAAAAGACCTTCTTGCAACACTGGAAAGTCCTCTGTCAGCTGCCTTCAGTTGTCTCAAGCCTTCTTTTGTCCTATGCACCAACTTTCTCCCACAGAAAGGAAACTGGAGCAAGTCCGGACAGATATTCCCAATGCCCGGACAAAGGGAAATCAGTCCTGCCTGCCTGGCAAGTCTGTCACCTGACTCTTAAGACTGGAGGCCATGATAACTGACCGTCAAGTGCCCAGTGTTTAAAGAGTTCATGCACTAAGGAAAAAAACACAGTTATCTTCCTACAAGTTTTTAAACTCCCAATTTGTGAACAGAGGGAACTTAGGATCTTCCTTATGAGCCTTTCCACGTAAAATGTGCTTTTTCCCAATGGCTAGTCTGATCAGTGAGGAAAAGGGGTGCTTGGGAGGAACAAGCATTGTGGGAAGAGTTCAGCTCTTATGGAGATGTATATTTCTGGGCAGCACCTTTCAATTGATTGATTACACTTGTAAGATTTCCCTAAGGGCTGTTGGGAGAGGAGGTCTGAGAATAAGCCTTTAGGTTCTAACAGAGAGTGACCCTGACCAGATCTCTTAGTTGCTTCATTCCTTCACTCAACACCTTGCATCCAAAATTGACCAGGATGCAGGGAGTTGGAGCAACTCTCTACTAACACCAGACACACCTGAGCCAAGATAGAAGAGTTGGAAACAATCCTTACAGACCTTGATATGCCTGACCCAAAGGCAAGGGATTAGGAAATGTAAATGGGAGTGAAACCTATCATAGGAGACTTAAGACTGTCAGTGGCGCTATTCACATTTAAGTGACCAAGAATGCTCAGTTTATTTTCCTCCAGAAAGAGAAAGAAAGATGCAAGCTGTGCCTTGCAGAGAGCTTATCTCAATGTCTATCTTATCCGTATTCCAAAGGTGTCCCCATCTGATGCCAGTTTGGTGGAAGTTGGGTTTGTGTTTCCATGTTTCCAGAGATGAAGAATGAAACCCAGGACACCAGGGACCCTGAGGCAGGCGTAATAGACATTTTATTTTTAGAAAAAATAGAAAGCAAAGCACAGGGAAAACAGCAGACTTCCCCCAAAGTGGGTGAAGGGGACAGTATGAAGAGGGAGTCAGGATTGCCCTGGTTAGAGGATATTCTCCTTTCAATTGGTTATCCTCTCCTTTCCCCCAAACCTAGGACATAGGCATGGGGAATTCTGGTTGGGTCCAGTCTTTGGTTTGCACCTCAAGCATCAATAGAAAGAATGTGGCACCTTCCTTAGAAGAAAGAAGGGACTGCATCTGGGCCCACCTTGCCTTGCCAGACCCTACTTACTTACATTGTGGATGTCAAATTGATCTTTTTTTTTTTTAATTTATTCAGCACAGTCTTACATATTGGAGGGAAAAATTGTTACATATTCATGAATGTATGGATATTGACAAAGTAAGTTCGGGATGATCCTAGTCTATGGAATCTGCCCTTTAACCACTCTCTGTTCCCATGTCTTCCTTACTTCACTCACATGATAGATGGGCTTCTCATGGGAAGATCACATTGATCGTCTTAAAAGAAAAAGAACCAGTTTTTCCCTTGATTGACTCAATCACTCTAACTACTCTGACTGCCTAACTTTTACCACTGTCTCACTGTGACTTAAAGACCTGACAAGAAGAATTTTAGGAGGGAAAGTTCATTTAGGGCTTTGCTGTTAGGTCTTAGTCCATAGAAGCCTGGCTCCATTCCTTGGACTTCAGATTAGGATGAACATCATTGCAGACAGCATGGCTCCAAGGACAGAGAGAGAAACTTCTTGCTGGATACTGAACATATACCCCAAAGTCATGCCCCAATAACCATCTCCTCCAACCACATCCTACCAGCCTACAGTTACCAGTTAATCCTCATGAGGGGATTTCCTAACTGATTGAGTTAAGGCTCTCAAAACCCAAGTCTTTCACTTCTCAGATTTTTTCTTGCATTGTCTCACATACTGAGCTTTTGGGGGACACCCTTCATCCAAACTATAGCACCTATCTAAGGTGAACTCACCTTTGTTATATCAGAATTTCTAGAATGTTCCTCAATGATCTGCATTCAGTGTATTAAGGAATACTGTTGATAATGATAAATCTTCATCTCCTTATGTTTCTGTAAGAAAATACCACAGACTGGGAAATTTATTTTAAAAAACTGTTTTTGTTTTTGTTTTTCTAATTCAAGCTTCTGTAGACTGTGAAGTCCAAGGACATAGTGGCAGCATCTGGTAGGGGCATCATAACATCATGAAATGTGAATGGGTAAACTCATACAAAAGAGGAAATTATAAGGTACAGCCCCAGTTTATAAGAACTTGCAAACATAGTTTCATTAGAAATCCAGTTTCAGCATGTTTCATAAGGGTCAAAACATATTTAACTATAGCAGATGATACTGTTGATTAAGTATTCTATTTCTGGTGGTATGTCAGTTAGTCAACTTTTTGTCATTTTGACCAAACTACCTAAAAAAACAACAACATAGAAGAGAGAAAGTTTATTTTAGCTCATGGATTCAGAGGTTCAGTCCAGGATGGCCTGAGGTGAGGCCATCATGATGGAAGGAAAACTTCTCAGTTCATGGCAGCAGGAAGCAGAAAAGAGTGGGAGAAGTGACAGGGACCAGATATAGTTTAAGGCTAAACCCCAGTGACCTCCTTTCTCCAGCTGTGCACCAGCCACCTATGGTTACCACTCAGTCCATTCAAATCATCAATCCCATCAAATGGCTTAACCCACCACTTAACTTACAGCTCTTAGAATCTAAACATTTTATCTCTGAACATTCCTGCAATGCCTAATGGGAGGTTTGTGGGGACACCTCATATTCAACCTATAATAGAAGGTGTAGTCCCATCCTGGGTATCTTAAGTCCTACTCTTCATCAAGCAATTTTGAGACCATCTATAATTCATACCAAGTTTTCAAAGGAATTTAACGACTTCCTACGTTGTTGACTAAGAGAACAAAGATAACTTTAGGTGGCTATTCTTTACTATTCAAAGGCCTTTAATTAATTCATTTTTCCAATTCATAACTTGGATCATGATATGCTATAAACTTAAGAAGTGATATTTTTAAACAAAATACAGATTTACAGAAATCAGTCATAATACTAATAAATATATATATATTAGTATTATGAACTATATATATATAACTATATATATATATATAGGGTCCTATATACATATATATAGGACCCAATATATAACCCATATATATACCCATACATATATATGTATATACATAGGACCCAAGCCTGGAAATCAGTATTTTTCTTATTTTTCTTTAGGTGACCTTCTATTGCTTTAATTATAATTAATGAAAAATAATAAGAAATTACTTAGGGACTGGAGTGGTGGCTTAGTGATTGCAGTGCTTGCCTGGCATGCATGAGGATAAGGGTGTGAACCCCAGCACCAGGTACATAACAAAGTGTCAGAGCTGCAAAAGCCACAGGAAAAGCTGCTTCTCTCTTTTATCTCACTGTCCTTCTCTCTTTAGAAAAGAAAGAAATTATATAAGTGGAACTGTGCTTTGAAATTTTTAAATAGGACTTTTGTAGTTTCATAGGACTTCTCTAAAAATGCAGTACTACAGACTGGCTGGGATGAAGCAGCAGAAATTTATTATCTCATAGTTTTGGTGGCCAGAAGTTCAGAATTATGCAGGTATGGTTGTTGCTTCTGGGAGCTCTGCAGGTGATTCTATTGCACACTGCTCTCTGCGCCCCTGCTGTCTCCTAGCAATGCTCGGTGTTGCTGGGCTCATGACATCATCACTTCCATTTTCACGTGGCTTCTCTGTGTCTGTGGGTCAAATCTCTGTCTGCTTTCTTTTCCAAAAACACAAGTCATTGGATTTAGAATCAATCCTCATCCAGGATGATCTCCAATCCCATAGTTCAGTATTCTCTTTCTATAAATAAAGACAGACTATCTCCACTTCTGGCAACATAAATAATGTTATCTGGATTTGTTTCCCTTGCAAAAACTATGACATCAGCATCTTTTCAAAATTATCTGTTTCAGAGTTTTAGAGTTGTACAGCCAGAGCTCTGGGTTCTGGGTCATTTTGAGGAATGAAAGTATAATATCAAAATAGACTGACTGGGAGCCGAGCCTCTCTTGTAATCCCTCTTGTCTGAACATGCCAGGGCCAGCAAAGTTTCTGAAGCATGGGCTGCAGCTCTTTCCATAAGGGGAAAAAGAAATGGGATGAAAACTAACGGGCACTCACAAAACACATCAAGCTTGGAAATATCATTTCCATATTCTGTTGTCCATGTCAATCTTTATTATTTTTATCCTTTTTATGCTATTGTAGTTTTTAATGAGACACAGAGATAAACGCAAACTTAAGAGAACTGATGAATGTTTTACTCCATGAGAATAAAGACATGATTACCCGTGCTTAGTGTATCTACAAGGAGTAGCTGAAACTGTTGCTCATTTCATGCCTTTGGCCATTATAAGCCTAACCCCACACACTGAAAGTGCAGAGATGACTTTAAAAGTCGCGATTTGCCCTAAGAAAACTCTTCAATACATTGCTTCATTTTGACAGTTGCTTGGCTGAGTTTGTGACAGTACCGTGACTTACTTGCTCACATTTCTAAATCACGCTGACTCAAGTGAAAGGGCGTTTGGTTACAGATAACTCCAAAACATGCGACTGAAAATTGGAGGACATTTTGTATAGCAAGGAAGACTTTTCCTGCCAAGAAAATTCTTTCTCTGCTAAACAGATGTGTTTCTCAATGCGCTGGAATTTCCTCTTTTGAAAATATGTTGAGCCAACTGAATTTTTAAGGAAAATAACTGCATCCTGAATTTAGCTCTGTTGAAAGAGTTGTAATCATGTCTTTCGTAAAATTGTTTAAAAATTTGCTCAGAATTTACCATGTGAGTATGAATAAGGGAACTGGGGTCCCAGGATTAGTGTAGACTTTAATTTGTAAAAAAGTGAGAAAACACCTATTTTTAAAATGTATATATGCTAAAGTGTGTTTTTTTCATAATTTGAAGACCTCATTTTTTTATATTCCAATTCTTATTGGTCATTATTTGTAATATATTTCTCATTAAAAGATTCATAGTAAAATAAAGCTTAGGATTGGGTAAATACGTGCCACTGGTAGGAAGGTCTCTACACATTTCCAATTTGCAGAGGAATTACAAATAAAGATGCTGAAAATATGTATTTTTTTCTCATTTACATTCGCAACAGCAATAGATGATAATTGGTTGCTTAACATTTTTACTTATGTGGTCAGTTCTTTCTGTTATGGTGGTGGTCATTCTTGTAGATTTGTGGTAATATCTTCCTGTGGCTTAAGTTGAATTTCCCTAATAATTGAAGATTATTTAATCGGCTTATTTTCTATACTTATACCTTGCTCGGTGCAGTATCTTCTCAAATCCTTGACCCAATTTTTTATTTCTTCCTCTTTTCATTATCAAATTTGAAACTATTTTTTTATCTAAAATTTACTAAATGTAAATTTTGCTAATATTTTCTCTTATTAAGTGGCTTATCTTTTAATTTTCCTTATAGGGACTTTTGATATACTGAAGTTCTTAATCATAATTACTTATATTTCATCTTTTCAGAATAGTACTTTTGGTGTTATAAGCTAAGAAAATATTAAAGACTTTCTCTTGTGTCTGCTCTTAGAAACTTTGTGTTTTAATATTTATGTTTATAATAATTTAAGTTAACTTGTATGTACATTGCAAGGTATGGGTCAGAGTTCAAGTTAATATTTTCATTATTTTATTTTACATATGGATATCCCAACACCATTTCCTGAAGGCTCTTCTTCCTCATTTGAACTTCCTTTGCGAAACTCTTTAGGAAATCAGGTAATGTTAATTAGTGGGGGTCTATTTCTAGACTCTCTTTTCAGTTCCATTGATTGACAGCTCTCCTTTTACTAATACCAGTGACTCATCTCCCAGAGCTTCACAGTGAGGCTTGTTCCAGGAGATGTGAGTCTTCCGGTGCTATTCTCCTTTTTTTTTTTTTTTTTTATTTTAACATGGAGGGGGCTGTTCCTTTTCTTTTAATTTTGATTAAATTTTAGAAATATCTTACCAATTCTTACTAAAAGAATCATGGTTTTTATTCAAATAGAATTAATTCTACAAATTAATTTTGGGAGAATTGACATTATTACCTTATGAGCGTTCCAGTTTATGACTAAAGTGCAGATTTATGGCTTTTTAAAGGTTTTCTTCAATTACTGTTTTTCTATTAATTGTTTTGCATTTTAGACACACTGAAAGTACACAGTGTGAGATTTACACATCATAACTCAAGACTTTTGATGCTACATAAATGGTATCATTTCTAAATTTCAATTTCCAATTTCTCATTGCTAACATACAAATATGCAATCAGTTTTTCAACGTGTTTTCTCCAATAGCATGTATTGGTTCTGCTATTATTTTATAGATTCCTTTGTATTTTCTACTTAAAAAATTATGCTCTCTGTAAATATAAATGGTTTTATTTTTTATTTGAAACCTGTATGCCTTTTATTTCCTTTTCTCCCTTTTTAAATTACCTAATATAATCAATAAAAATACTAATTAGGATACTCTACAGAAGAAAGCCCATAGAGTTCATTTTTCCCTAAAAGCTTAGAAGAATTTGCCAGTAAAAATTTCTGATCCTGGATCTTGCTCTCTTTGAAGAATTATAAATGCATGTTAATTTAATCAACTGAGTACTATTCTAATTATCTATTTCCAGTTAAGTGAACAGGTGGTTTATTTCCATTTGCTCCTGCTCTGTGAGTTTTTCTCAAACCCTATCAGTTAAATTCAGGTGTCTCCTCCTCTATGGCAACACAGACCAAGGACTTATCACCTATGCACTAGTGGTTAAAATAACCACAGGAGGCCATGATGTTTCCTGATTCAGGGTTCTCAAAACTCTAAGGGACAGCAGAAACTAGCCTGTAGGGCTCAGCACCCAGGGGACATTTCCCTCCTTTGGCTTCAGTGCCAGCAGTACCTTCTCCTTTGTGTACCATACAGCCTTCCCGGACACCGCTGACTTAGAGGAAGATGGCACTTTTGACCACTCCAACACCTAGCACCTCTCTTCTCACAGGACAAAGCAGGAAGGTGATTGGGGCATCTGTGTCCAACAGAGCCATACAGTTTGAGTTCTTCCTGGAGTGAGATACTCATGCCTGCTTACACTGGATTTTACTTGTATCTCAGTTCAGATGCCAGAAAAACCCCAGCCAGGCAAACTGGAATGGTCTTTACCCTAATCTCTATGCCTCTGAATTTTCACAGTTTATTATGTTCTTAACCAGCTGAATCAGGGTTCTGAAGGGGTAGGCCCGGGTGGCTGCTGGACAGAGTGTAGTTCCTCAAGAGTAAGCAAGCCTTCACATACACTTTTAATTTCCAGAGGCTGATTATTCAGCTCAACAAACCAAATTTTCCCCCTAAGACTTAGGTCACATTGACTTAGTATCAGAGCCCTGTTGCTTATCAGCTAGTGTCCTGGGGCTTGCTGTGTTCATCAAGGTTCCATCCCTTCCTCCTCCCATTCAGAAAAAGTGAACCTCTACCAAAGCACCATTTTAAAATTGGTTCAATAATTATCTCTTGCTGTTCCATCTCCAGAGATATTCTGGAACAGATAGGAGATTAGGGTATCCTTACTCCTCCCTCTCTGACCATGATTGCACAATAGCATTCTCTAATGAATCTCTGGATGTTTCTTATATCTTCTCAGCTTGTCCATTAGGGTCCTTTCCTTACTTTTCCCCCTGTTTTAGAAAATCATATCTCTGCTACTATTTCATCATCATCACTAAAACCAGCAATAAATGTGCAAATGTTAAACTAGTTTACTTCATCGGTGTAGGTAGAATATATGAAACTCTGCAGTCAGAGACAAACGGCTTCATAAATCATGACAAAAAAAATAGCCAGGGTTTCATGTTCATTTGCATTGATGTCCCGTGATCTCCTAAGTCCCACAAGGGTGACTCAAGGGATCCACCCACAACGGATACCTCCATACACAATGGGTTATATAATACAAGAGGAATCTGAATTGCTGAATTCACTGTTTTTATTGTGAGAGGAGTTAAAAAGATTATTTTACCAAAGGGAGATTTCACCTCCTCCTTTGTGGTTACTAACTACAAACCAACGCCTTAAAATGCCATGAGTAAAGAGTAGTTGGTGCCTTAGGGTCATTGCAGAACAGGCAGTTTTCCCTTCTTTATCAACACAATGTTATAATAGTTAATTCAGATGTTTATTATAATATGTATATATGTACACATACATATTTATGTGTGTATGTGTGTGTGTATATATATACATATATACATATATATATATGTAGAGAGAGAGAGAGGCAGGGAGGGAGAGAGAGAGACATATTCATACACCACAAATACATAAAATTATGTATCTGAAGGTGTGTCTTCCTTATAAAACTGAGCTTCTGGAGAACAATTAGGATAGAATTAAATTCATATTTTTATTCTTTATCTTTGGCCAAGTATTTGAACACAAAATAAGTACCAAATGATGTTTGTTGATCTGCTCTGGGCTAAGTGTCACTGGGTTAGGTGGATTCTTGAGGTAAGATGTGACCAACTTTTGTATTTCATTAGCTAGTATCTTTACCCTTGAACTATGCACTGACATTAGCCATGAGGAGGTAAAGATGAAGTGATTCTCTTTGGGGTTCTTCTTTCATTGTTTCCTATACTTTCTTTTGACTAACAGATCACCTTAAACATATAATGAATTTAGATAGCACTTTACTACAAATAAATTCAACTTGTAGTAGTTAACCAAATTTCAAATTCCATAGAGGTTCATGGAACTGCTGATTTCCATCTCGTTTTTCAACATGTTCACAAAATTTTCAATGATTTAGTAGCAATACAAGGGTCCATTAAGACCTGGAAATCCAGGAAGGAATGCAGGCAGGGCATGCAGGCATACATGATGAGACATGAAAGACAAAGGCTTTGAATAGATCCAGAGGGTCTCTAATGAAGACCGTTGGTTAAGAGATGGTGGGATAACTATAGGGATGCCTTATTTTGTTTGCCAGTCCTTTATGCTTTCAAATATTATTATGAAAATCTTAGTGGTCTTCCAATGACTTTAATGGCATAGATTTGGGTAGAAAATTAGTAGAAGCAAAAGCCATGATTCTTTTGAGGAAAAAATAGTATTACTAATAAGAATATTTATGAGTACATGCATGACTAACTCTGTGGTGAAAGGAGGTCTTGAATACACATGTATATAAGTAATAAGGAGAAGATCAGTGGCGATAAGAGACTGGGGGTGAGGGTGAGGGTGGGGAAGTGATGGGGAAATAATGGGACCAAATTTATTGTTATAACATATGCATATATGAATGTGTAACAACAAATCCCTTCGTTATGTAAAACTATAATGTATCACTTAAAATGCTGTTTTATAGATACTCACAAAGGTGAAATTCACTGTGATATGCTCATATGTGCATGTAGCAGTTTTGATAGGAAAATATAGGTTAATTTGGGGGAAAATTCTCACCTTTGTAATGATGAGTTTTATTATCTACACATGAGGTGTGTAATTGAATCTTTATGTGCTTTTTTTACTTTTTTCCTCAGAAGTTCTACATATTTTTTCAAACATGTATGCATGTGAAATACCACATACATGTGATCTATCTATCTTCCATGGTATTTTATAGTATTTGTTTAACTGGATATAATATGACCAAAAATGTGAGTGGCCCTTAGTAAACATTATCCCCATATTTTATTTTTATCTCTTCCACAGTTGTATACTCTCTTGAGCCATCCCTGTGGGTTTCATGTATTAGAATGAATACTGCTGTATTCTAACATATATCTCATGTGCTGCTGTAATTTCAGTGAGGCTCAGTTTCTGATGGGAGGATATCATATATCTTCAATAGCAAAAATGTCTTCCATAAATAGATGTATATAGATATAGATATAGATATAGATATAGATATATATAGATAATAACAATTTAAAAACTAGCAAGCCAAAAAAAAAAAAGTTCAGTCCTTCTCCCTCACCTTGTAGACCATTCCTCCCTGCTGCCATATCCCACTAATTCTATCACAACGGCTGTATATGTCAAGTATTTTCCTAGTAGAATTTTCTCCTCGGCATATAAACATACTCAGATACCCTATTGACAAATATGCAACAAAAAAAATAGCAGTGACAAAAGAAATCTATATCTGAAACAAAATGATACCTTATCACTATAACCCTCATGTAGCTCTTATCCTGTCTCTCTTCATTCACAGCCAAAACTCTCCAAATAACGTAAACTTTCGTGTTCTGCCTTCTCACTTTCCATTATCCCTGAAACTTACTGCGATTTATCTTGCAACCACAAGGATCACACTAACACTGCCCATGTGGACATCACCGATCAACTTGCTGTTGACCTATTTTCTTTTCCTTTAAGCATTTTTCAGTTTGGTGCCT
>PVKS010013996.1:0-49422 GCA_004027875.1 Aplodontia rufa | reverse complement strand
TTTAGTCCCCAGTATCCCACTCCTGCCCCCTCCTTTCCCTTCCTTCTACTGGTTCTATGATATACATATGTTATGTTCATAACATGAGCAAGTCTGATTCCTTCCATTAACTTTCCCTATTTCATTCCTCCTTCCTCCATTTCCTTCCCCTTTGACTATACTTATTTCCTTATTTCATGTTAGCTTTCACATATCAGACAATCTTTGGTTGAGACTGGCTTATTTCACTTGGCATCATCCATTTGTCAGCAAATGACCTAACGTCACTCTTCCTTACAGCTGAGTAATGCTCCACTGTGTGTATGAGCCACAGTTTTTTCATTCATCGAGGGGGCACCGTGGCTGGTTCCATAGCTTACCTGTTGTGAATTGAGCTGCTATGAACATTGACGTGGCTGTGTCACTGTAGTTTGCTTTTAGGTCCTTTGGGTATGTACCAGGAGTGGGATAGCTGGGTAAACGATGGATCCATTCCTAGTTTTTGAGGAATCTTCACACTGCTTTCCAGAGTGGTTGCACCGGTTTTCAGTCCCACCAATAATGTACGTACCCTTTGCCCCACATCCCTGCCAACATTCATTCTTCATATTGTTGATTATTGCCATTTTAACTGGAGTAGGGTGAATGAAATCTGTGGTTTTAATTTGCATTTCTCTAATTGCTACAGATGTTGAACACTTTTTCATGTATTTGTTGATCATTTGTATTTTTCATTTGAGAAGTATCTATTTAGTTCTTTTGCCTGGGCCCTTTCAATGGTGTTCAGTGTGTTTTTAAATACTATGAAGGTCACACAAAATGATTTGTCAGTCAGTTTAGGGTTCCTGGATGTGGGACAATTTTACTTTTCCTTTTTTTTTTTTTTGGTACTTAGCAAAACTTCCACAGTAACTGTGTAATACTTTCATAAGAACAGTTGTTTTAAAACTCAAATGCAGAGGTGGCTCGGCAGTTACAGCGCTTGCCTCGCATACGCTAGTAAGCAAGTTTGAACCCCAGCACCACGTACGCAATGACGTGTTGTGGCCATGAAAACCACATGAAAAACTAAATAAAAGTTATCTTTAAAAAAAAAAAAAAAACCTCAAAGGCAGGCAAACCAGCAAAATTCAGACAAACACCTTTTCATTTCATTCATAGCACAATAGTTAGGTCACATTATTTTTTGAAATAGGTAAATGAAGAGTGTTTTTATAAAGAGTGAAAATGAAGTCTCATAAATTATAAACCAAAGGTAGAAAAAAAATCAACTTTTTTTAAAGGGCTGTGTAAAGTGAAGTTACCCCAAGGGCACCCAGCATCAAAGGTACTCAAGCTGAGGTGGCAGAAAGGGTTTGTGAACAATGCTGACAGAAGTCAGGCTAGGCCCGCTGCAGTGTGAGGCCTAGGCAGTCTTGGTATCCATAGTCATGCATTCAGGGAAGGAAAGCTAAACAGAATCCGAGTCGGTAGGCATGGGAAGGAGCTACCACAGTACAGATGAATGAAAAGACATCAGAGGCACAAGTTAACCAGACATGCTCTGGGGGGTACAGTGGGTATCCGTGAAGCCTGGGGCAGCCAACAGTCAAACCGGGTGGAAGACCAGTCGGAACTATGCAGGGCTGACATGAGTGTACTACCCAGGGCTTTTTCATGACATGCTTCTAGACATTTGTGAACCATCCTGCTGCCAGAGGTCCTGGAGGGTGATCCTGAGAGCACCGTGAATGTTCTCAGTACCTTTTGACATGTACATGGGATGACAGTACATTCCCCACCTTATAAGTGAAGACCCAGGTTAGACAAACGAGAGGAGAGACGGTAAACACTGGTCTGACACTTGAAAGCCTGTGCAGGACCTCTCTCAGGGGCTGCATGTTAGTCGTTATCTCTTAAGCCAGAACAGAGTCAGAAAACCCAGTGCTTTTCCCACTTCTGCATCCATCATTTAAAAATTTCCAGGTACCAATATGTACACCTGTGCCTTGGCAATAATCACCAATCCCTAATTCTCGAGAGAGTATGCAGCTTAATACTTAGCCAACTAGACCAACTCTCAATTGACAACTGCTCTATCTTCACTTATTTAGTAGTTTGATATACATGTCTTTGAAGGAGGTTAATATATATGCTCATACACTAACTACATAATTTGTAATTCAATCCAACTTCAAATAAAATAGTGGTTTTTATTTATTAAATAAGCATTATTTCCTGTCATTTTAGTGTCTTTAGTTAGGAAACAGAATAGACACTTGTAACTATAATGAGCTCCATGATCCTTGAAAACACAAATTACCTCTTTTTCTATACTGACCCACCCACCTACTCCTGGTCTTTTTCCCACAGGAAATACCAGGCCTCCCAAAACAAAATCTTCATCTATGCAGAGGTCATAAAATGACTTACTTCACAAAATTGGCGCAGAAGAAATGGAGGTAGATGAAATAAATGGCAAGATGTGTCTATTAAAATTCAAGTGTCTAGCACAGGTCAATCACCAAAGCCATCACATCTTGCTCATTCTTATTTTGGTCATAATTCTAATACGCTTCCTATGTGGTTTCCATTTTTTAGCAAGTCAGAAGAAAAAACTTATCAATTAGATACTGATGGAAATAGTTGTAGAGACACATAAATAATTACAAAGCAGCAATGGTCAGGGGAAAAGCTACATGAGCACACAGAACCGCACGTGAAAAAAAGCCATGCGAAATGAAGGAGGAAAGCGGTCAGCTCTGACTCCAACAGAACCATGACGGAACTGCTGCGACCAGTGCTCTGGAAGAGGCATCGCACGCTATAATTTACATAACATATCGAAGTACGTAATGGACTTCGGTTAGAAAGTAAAATTAGTTGCTGAACGATTTCTCACAAGGACTGAGTCTCAGTCTTCAATACTGCAGAATAAACCACTTTACAGAAGACACAGACACATGGAAACACAAACAACTTTAATGATTTTTGGTAAATAAAAAGCTTGAATCTATAATCGACAAATGAAAACAATTACTGGTATATCTATACAGAAAGTGTAACTACAAGTTTTAAGAGCTTAACATAAACCAGCTGCTGTCAAGATAAATATTTACGAAGGTATAGCAAAACATACTCTAGGGCAATCACAGATAGTATCTTGGGGGGGGGGGTTAGCGGGGGAGGGGAGAGGGAGGGAGAATAGAGAGGGATCTAGGCAGTAAATCTTATTTTAGAATATGTGCATATCATTGTTACTTTATATACATTTTTGATTGTACAACAACTAAATTTCTTAATTAAGAAAAGATAAATATTTAAAGAAACCAAAAATATTACTAACTAGTGGAGGAGAAAGAAAACAGAGGGAGGGCAACTAAACCAAGAAACTGAATGAAGGTATGTGAGCAGGAAACCCCAAAGGTGTTTTTACAAACTGGAATTCAGACATGTGAAAATAGACACAAACCTGTCTAGGAGTGAGTGACCTATGAGCCAACGAAAGTGACTTAAAATAAGTTATGCATCAAAAATGACAATTCAAATCCCAGAGTCGTAAATTATTCAGGCAGACATTATCTAAGCCCTCAGATTCATCTGGTGCAACAGCGTTCATCATTCTCCATCAGAATGAAGCACGGGACAAAACACATTAATGGCTGGAGAGCGAGCTTCAGAGCAATTCGCCCTGCAAGGAATGGGTCAGAAAAATATTATTTTTTACTCACTTAACACATGTGTTGACATGAAAAAGTTAACATGTCAAAAAAGGAACTGATGTAAAATGTATCTTCAAAGATCAACAGAATCTCAAATGTTCAAATAAGTGGATCTGAAAAATGCTTATTAGCCTCACAGACTCAGTATTTCAAAATTAGGGATATCCTCTTTGACTCATGAGGGTCAAAACTGGCAGGTTTAAGGCTGTAATATTATAAGTTCATTTAATTTCTAGAAAAGATCTATTGAAGAATCCTACTGCTTCTTCTCCCCACCCCCGCTTCAAGACAGGGTCTCGCTAAATTGCTCAGGCTGAGCTAGAACTCAAGATCCTTCTGCCTCATCCTCTCCAGTACTGGGAAGTATAGGTGTGCACTGCCACACCAGGTGAGAATTCTGCTTCTTAAAAAATATTCTAAAATCTAATCTCTTCCTGTTGGTGTGCAATAAGAACGTTTAGAACAGAACTGGGGAGCTCGCTCCCCATTCTCAAGTGGGCCCTGTCCACTACACAGATTTGACTGCTTTAGGATCAGGAGCAACCCCTTCTCACTCCTACCTCCACATTTACTGCATTACCTGGGAAAAAAATCCATCCTGAATCAAGTAATTTCCAACTTCTACCTATATACCAACCTAAACATTTTAAATAAAACTGGGCTTGGGGTGTAGCTCAGTGGTTGAGTGCTTGCCTAGCATGCTTAAGGCCCTGGGTTCAATCCTCAGACCCGCAAAACAAAAATAAAAACAACAATAAAACACAAGAAATTATTTTATCAATACCTAACAAGGTCTACCAGAAAAAGACTGCTTCTAATTTAAGGTAATGACATCTGACTGACAATTCTATAGATTGGTGACACCTTCTAAAGAATGTTGACACTAAAATCTATTACACATATGTACAGCGATAAACAGTTACAAATTGACAGTCAATAAGCAGATGTACACAATAAAAAATGTGTGATGAGTCTAACACTAACTTTCACCCCCCAAAAACAATGATGGTATGGTTCAAATCATGATTTCCTGATGAATATGTAGATTTAAAAAAGGATAAAAATGACAGGACATACATCCAAGAAAATTATATAAAACAAAACACACACAATGTAAAACAAAGACAATTGCAGATACCAGAATTTAACACCTATGATGACACATTTCGATCAGGCACTCTCTTTCAAAGGCAGATAAAAAGCATTTGATAATATTCTGCTTAATAAAGGATGGAAGGTATTTTTGCTGGTGGCAGGTGTGGAGTTTTTTCATCAAAGAATATTAAAAGGTTCAAAGTATAATGATACCATTTACAGATTTAACCAACAATTGTCATAGCCTCTCATTAATCTTTGCTAGCTGATAATTAGAGTGGAAGCACATGATGAATTAAAAAACAGGCCAATTTTAAAATGAAAAAGTTTTTTTTTTTTGAGTGACAGGGATCAAACCCAGGGCCACAGGCATGCTAGGTAAACACTCTACTACTGAGCTCCTGAGCTACACCCCCAGACCCAAAGAGAAAAATTCTTTAAAAGTGATTCTAGCATCACAAGTGAATTTCTAATCTGGCATAAGATTTTTATTTCTTTTAATTCAGAGGGGAAAAATACGTGAATGACTGTATCTGTAACAATGTGAATGATCAAAAACAATGTAATGGCTGGGTTTGTTTGCACAATTGTGCAAGCTAAATTGGAAATGTTCATCTGGTATGATATTTAGCTATCAAGAGGAAGCAACTCAAAGGACATCACACAGTTAATAAACCAGCTTGAAGGAGCCATCCAGACTTTGCCCTGACGAACCCTTTCTGGGCGATAATTACACAAATCCTCATAGATGATATACTGTGTGCAGAAGCGCTGATCAGAATCGGGGTTGGCATGGTAAGCGACGGTGTTGATGGTCTGAGTCACGTCACTGTCTGGCTTAGGCTTTCTATTGAGGATCTGGCCTCCTGCTGCAGTAACGAGCTTAATAAGGTTATCCTTTGGATGATGTCGGAAGGTTCCCCCAAAATAGAAGTAGCATCCATCAAAGAGCTTTGGCAACTGAAATAACGAGAAAAAATTATTTAAAAGCTGATCAAAATATTTAAGAACACTGCACAAGAATAAAGGAAATAAAAACAGTGGTCACAAGCAGCTAAGAAGCTACTTAATGAGGTGCTGGCACAAGCTCTATTTCAACTGAACTAATTGAATCAAAAATATTTATGCAAATAAGGATTTCCTATTTATGATTTTTTTCCCCTAAGATTCAGTCACTATCATCTCAATTCCTTTTCACTCTCCTAAAATTATAGGTGTACTTTGTATTGAAAAAACAAAACAAAACACTGCTGGGGCTAAAGCAGTGGCTCAGCAATTACAGCACTTCCCTGGCATGCGTGAGGATGTGGGTTCAAGCCCCAGCACCATGTACACAATGAAGTGTTGGAGCAACAAAAGCCATA
The DNA here is from genome assembly GCA_004027875.1 of Aplodontia rufa. NCBI lineage: Eukaryota > Metazoa > Chordata > Mammalia > Rodentia > Aplodontiidae > Aplodontia > Aplodontia rufa. Next base: position 43,283 of record PVKS010013996.1, on the reverse strand, counting down.
TGAAAAACTAAATAAAAAATTTATTCTCTCTCTCACTGTCTCTCTCTCTTAAAAAACAAACAAACAAACAAAACAAAAATGCTGCTCATCAAATTTCATTTATTAGGATGCTTATGCATACTGGATAGGACTTAAAGCCCCAAGAATGCCTTGGATACCTGAGATACACCTCAGGAACACCAAGCCAAACTTAATTAACTATAAAGACTATCCAATTCTGCCCACCCATACTTAGGTCCCTACATAATTACCAACTTTAGATCCCTAGGGAAGCCACAGTGTGGCCTAGGGGTTCCAGAGATGTATTACTGGGGCACCAGAGATTTTTCTTTGTCATTTCTAATAATATATTTATGTATATCAATATGATAATGGAATATTATCCATTAAAACTGCAATATGTGGCAATAAAGACATATGGTAACTAAATCCGAGCAGCAGCTGTAAGTCTTCTTTCAAGCTACTTCCTGTATCTGAGATTTACCTCAGATTCTGAAAGGTTTATGGGAATGTTCAAGATGCCAAAAATCCATTAACAGTATGAAATTATTACCTTCTGGATTTTACTGCACATCATGATCATCTTTCAGAATCAAGTGCTTGAAATAAGCACAATTAAAATTTTAATCAGTCACCTGTACTTGCAGAAAGGGCAGACGTTGTTTTTCCTCATGGTGATAATAATATGAAGTCATAATAAGAACAATGAAAGTAGTGTGGAAAAAAAAATACCAGCTGTTCTCTGTTGAGTCTGCTTCTCTGTGGGCCTTCAGGAATTTCGTATTTTTCTTCCTGTTCACATGCTTTCCTTTGTAGACAGGCTTTCACCCCTAACAAAAAACACAAAGACAAATCAAAATAAATATCAAGTGAACATTATTTTTCTCTCACTGAAATTAAGCAATTGACCTAAGTGGTTTTTCCTTTTTGTGATTGTTCTCAGTATTATTCTGAAATAGAAACCTTACTTAGGCCCCCACAAAATATAAATAAATAAAACTGGTCTTCCATATGAAGAAAATATAAGAAATCCTTCGGGATTAAACAATGAGTTAGTACTGAATATTAATTTTAAATTCTTTTTTGAAAAATCTAAGCCAATACATTATGCCAAACACAAGAAAAGACATCAACAGTTTTACTAGCAGTAAATATCAAAATCAGGATGAATAAAAAAGTCATTATACAGCTATTCAGGAGGCTGAGGCAGGAGGACTTGAGGCCAGCTTAGCAGAACCCTGCCTCAAAATAAAATAAAAAGGGTTGGGAGGTAGCTCAGTGGCAGAGCACTTGGCTAACATGCTGGAGATCCTGGGTTAAATCCTGAGTACTTATCACCGAGTCCAGCACACAATAATCTGAACTGGGCACTTACCTGATTGCTAATTCTGGTTGTTAGATTACAAAGGATTCAACATTAGGAAGAGTGTTTTAGCATCTAGTTTAGCTAGCCATACAAGAGCTCAATAGTACCTGCTAAAATAAAAAATAAGCAGAATTTACTGCTTGGGATTTGTCATTGAAGTCACTAGTTTTAAGGAAATTTTGTTGGCTTCACAAGAATATTCTCTTCTGATGGAGCTGATTAGTGTGCTCAGCCCAGCATGGTGAAATTTATTGCTTTATTTTCCTTTATCAGTAACTAATCCATTATAAAATTTAATTTTTCATGTACTTTTGTAATTATACTCATGTTAAAGACTCCACCAAGACAAGCATTATCAAGGCACATATGATGGATGGCAAATCAAAGGAAAAATGTTTCAGTACAAAGTTATTTCTAAAAACAAAGTGGGACCAATTCATCTTCAATATTTAAAAATTGCCCATAAAATATTTAGAAGTATTAGTGATTTGCATGTATCTGTGAAGTAGGATTCAAAATTACTAATAATGTAGGAAATAGTGTACAATCAGTGTTTTAGTTCTTTATATTTCTGGTATTAAACAAATACAAAATGAAATTATTCAATGTTGAAAGAAAAAGCAAAATTATCATTGAGAAAATACAGAAAGTCAAGGTGTTATTTTCTTGTTACCTTTCTAGGCACTAATGAATAGAATGTGAACAGAATTGTTTATTGTTTATTCTTTTTACACCTGAAAATCCTCTAAGATGAAATTCTCTTCAAATAAATTTTCATCACGGGAGAACCATGATAGTAACACTTCATATAAACTCTGAATCTGTTATTTAAGAACCATACTAGAGGCAGAAAGCATGATACTATGAAAACTTTAATTGTCCATAATTTAAAATAAAATACTCATAATTGTTCAGTTCACTAAAGTAATGAAAAGGAACATATTTTTTTAAAAGACAAGAAAACCAATGCTTAAATTGTAGACTAATTCTTTCTGATTAAATTAGAAAAAAAAAGTCTTTAAAGCTCAATTTATTCCATTCTACTTTCTTTTGAAAATGACCAAGGATACAACTATTTTGTTCGAAGGAAAGATCTTTATAAAAATTATTACAATAACTGTTACTACCTGAATTGTGAGTGTCTAGACCATTCCCAAACCCAGCAAGACTTCTACATGTTTATTATCTGCAGCAGTCATGGTTCTATAAAGATGCTGTGAATAGGCTCTCATTCCTCCATGTCATATTTTGATCCCCTTTGTCAATTACCAGATGTCTAAAGATTTGTGGGTTTATCTCAAGAGTCTTCTATTCCATTGGTCTTCATGCCTATTTTGACACCAATACCATGCTGTTTTTGTTACTACAACTCTATAATTGTAGATCTGATACTGTGAAACCTCCAGTTTCATCTTTCTTGCTTAGTAATTTTTGACTATTCTGGATTTCTTTTTATTCCAAATAAATTTGAGAATTGCTTTTTCTATATCTGTAAAGAATGACATTGGTATGTGGAAGGGAACTGCATTGAATCTGTACAGAGCTTTTGGCAGAACTGTATTAATTCTGCCTAACAAAGGACATGGAACTTCTTGCCATCTTTTCACGTCTTCTTCCATTTCTTTCTTCAATGTTGGATAATTTTCATTGAAGAGGTCTTTTACTTCCCTTGTTAGATTTACTTCCTATTCAACAAATGGTGCTGGACAAGTTGGGCAGCCGCTTGCAGAAAGTTGAAATTAGATCCCTTGCACAAAAATCAAATCAAAATGGATCAAGGTACTAGGAATTAAACCAACTACCATACAACTGCTAGAAGAAAAATTAGGAGCAACACTCTAGCATATAGGAGTAGGCAATGACTTTCTCAACAAGACTCTTTCCAAAGCAAAAGAATTAACATTAATAATCAATGGGTAGGATGCCATTAAACTAAAAAGCTTTTACTCAGCCAAGGAATTGGTCAAAACTGTCAAGAGACAACCTTCAGAATGGGAGATAATCATGGCCTGTGATTCCTCCAACAGTGGACTAATATCCAAAATTTACAAAGAATTCAAAATACTCAATAACAAAAACACAAACAATCCAATCAATAAATGGGCCAGAGAGCTAAACAGAAACTTCTCAACAGAGGACACTGAGCAAGCCAATGAATACATGAGAAAGTGTTCTAAATCACTGACAATCAAGGAAATGCAAATCAAAACTATATTAAGATTTTACCTCACTCTAGTCAGACTGGCAAAGATGAAGAATACAAACAATAACAAATACTGGAGGGGCTGCAGCAAGATAGGAACACTAGCACACTGTTGGTGGAATTGCAAACTGGTCCAGTCACTTTGGAAAGCAGTGTGGAGACTCCTCAAAACATTAGGGTTGGATCCACCATATGACCCAGCTATCTATCCCTCTTCTAGGTATTTTTCCAGAAATAGAAAGAGCACATTACAGAGACAAATCTATGTTCACAGCAGCTCAATTTGCAACAGCTAAATTATGCAACCAACCCAGGTGCCCCTCACTGGATAATTAGATCCAAAAGTTCTGGTATATATATACGTGTGTGTGTGTGTGTGTGTGTGTGTGTGTGTGTATATATGTGTATATATGTGTGTGTGTATGTGTGTGTGTGTGTGCGCGTGCGTGTGTGTATACATACATACAATGGAGTTCTACTCAGCTATTAGAAACAATGATGTTGCATCCGTTGAAGGTAAATGGATAGCACTGGAAGAAATCATACTGAGTGAAGTTACCCAAATCCAGAGAGTCAAGGGCTGAATGGTTTCCTTCATTTGTGGAGGCTGGACTTAAACCTAGACTTAGGAGTAAGGTAGACAAACTCATGTATTAGATCCATAGAACAAAAAACCAAAATGTTAATATTTATGAGATACAGTTGCAAAATACTTCATAAGATATTTGAACAAGCTATGTTGCATACCTGTACAAAAACATAAATGTTTAATCCTATTGTCAAATATTCTGAAGAATAACAAGGGATGATAGGAAGGGAGGAGAAGGGAAAATGTTGGAACTGAGATAAAGCAAGGTACATTCCAAGCATTTTTAGGTGTCACTGTATATACTATAATCATATATATAAAAAAAATGTTCTTCATAGGTATAAGAATTATGTCAGTGCATTTGGGTTTTTTAGGAACAATATAGGAACCAGAAGAAAGGCAAGGGATCGGGGAATGGGAGGTGGGAGGTAATGAGGTGCAGGGGGATATTGAACAAATTGTATTGCTGATTTTTGTGCATCTAGGAATATGACAACTAATCCTATCATTATGTAAAAGTATAATGTACTAATAAAAAATAAAAAACAGGGGCTGGAGTGGTGGGTCAGTGGTTTTGGCGCTTGCCTGGCAAGCACAAGGACCCAGGTTCAAACCCCAGCACCACATACACAACTGAGTGTTGGAGCAACTAAGGCCATGTGAAAAACTAAATAAAGTTGTTTCTCTCTTTCTCTGTCTCTCTCACTGTCCCTCTCTCTTTAAAAAAAAAAAGAAAAAAAAAGAACAAAACCACAAACAATCCAATCAATAAATGTGCCAGGAGCTAAACAGAAACTTTTCAACAGGAAACTGAGAGCTTGTTTGGAGGTTCTAGCAGGGGAGCGCAGCTACTCATATACCCTTGACAGAAGAAGGTCCTCCTCTATCGGGGAAGGTCGTCCTCTTCAACCCAGCGAGCAGCTTCGGGAGGGACGCACATGGAGCGGTGAGGGAGGAAGGGGACACCCGCCTAGCCAGCCTGATCAGCGGAATCAACCCTGGCGATCAATGGGGTGACAGATGTCGCAGCCAGATCACCCTCACATCCTCAACAGGAAATTGAGCAAGCCAATGAATACATGAGAAAGTGTTCTAAATCACTGGTAATCAGAGAAATGCAAATCAAAACTACATTAAGATTTCACCTTACTCCAGTCAGATTGGCAAAGATGAAGAATATAAACAATAACAGATGCTGGAGGGGTTGTGGGTAGATAGGAACACGAGCACACTGTTGGTGAAACTGCAGACTGGTACAGCTGCTCTGAAAAGCAGTATGGAGACTCCATAAAAAATTAGGGATGGATGCAGCTTTCCCTCTTCTGAGTATTTTCCCAGAAGAGCTTGAATCAGCACATTGCAGTGACACAGCAAAATCAATGTTCATAGCAGCTCAATTTATAATAGCTAAATTATGGAATCAACCCAGATGCCTGTCACTGGATCCCAAAGCTGCGGTATATATAAACAATGAAGTTTACTCAGCTACTAGAAACAATGATATTACAGGCTTTGAAGGTAAATGGATGGCGATGGAAGAAATTATGCTGAGTGAAATTAGGTAAACCCAGAGACTCAAGGGTCAAATGTTTTCCTTCATTTGTGGAGGCTAAAGCAAAACTCAGGCTTGGATGAAAGGTCAAGCTCAGGTAGTGGACCACCAAAGTCAAAGCAACACATAAATCTAGGAGAACTATATATATGTAGGGAAGTGGGAAGAAAAGGAAGAAGGATGGGAAGAGGGAGAGATGATAGGGAAGGATCTAGGGAGGGAATCAACAATGTAGCTTACTCTTTACTGCCCCGAAAGCCAAATAATACTTATATGATAATTTAATTCTGGAAACTGCACAATCATATAGATTTTATATATATATATATATATATATATATATATAGAGAGAGAGAGAGAGAGAGAGAGAGAGAAGAGGGGAGAGAGGGAGGGAGAGAGAGAGGAGAGGGGAGAGAGGGAGGGAGAGAGAAAAGAGAGATTTATATCTGTTATTAGGGGAAATATAGAAGAAAAAGTCAAGATACTGAGGTGTGAGTGATGTGGGGGTGATTAGATGCAGGGGCATGTCATATTATCGCTACATATGCATTTATGATTGTACAACAACACAACTCCTCAATAAAATTCTTTAAAAAATAAAGGCTGCTATAATACCTAAGGGGGAAAAAAAGATGCTGTGAACACTGAATTTGTGGATACTGAACTATTGCTCTTAAAAGAACTATAGGGTTAGACTCCTGTGAGCTTTTTGTCCCAACATTTTTGTTAACTGACCAAAACTTTATCTTGTTTTATGTGAGATTATTTTTTTGTTTTTTGTTTTAGTACCAGGGATTGAACCTATGGGCACTTTAACACTGAGCTACAAAACCCAACGAGCTCAAACTAAGCTACTCTGCCCATGTCTACAAAAGCAAAGTACTGATTTGAGGACTTCAAAATTTTAACAAGTACACAAATTCAACTATAGAAAGAATTCATGCACAATGAAAATTTCTTGTATATTATTTCTATTTCAGGGGAGAGAACTGAAGCATAAAGAAGTTAACTGGCTTAAACCATTAAGCTAGTAAGCAATAAAATGAGATCTGAACCCAAGTCATCTTAGCTTCCTATGGTCTATGTATTCTACACTAAAACAGAACTTTCTGGTACACAAAATAAACCTTGAATCCTAAAAGGCATGACTGTGAAAATGTCCAATGCTTTAACTTGCTTTAATTGACTGTTCCAAAATGTTGTTTCATATATAAAAGTCAGAAGATTTTAATTGAATACTCCATCTCTCAGAAAACAGAGCTCTATCAAAACATTGTTTTTCCTTAATTTGGGGCTGTTAATATATATTCCAATACTCTCATGATAACCAATATAATTCTCTATCAAGTGATTTTTTTTTTTTTGGTACCAAGGACTGTTGAACCCAGGGATTCCCCCCTTTTATTCTAATGTTTGTTTTTAATTTTGAGATAGAGTCTTGTCATGGTAAGTTGCTGAGGCTGGCTTTGAACTTGTGATCCTCCTGCCTCAGGCTCCTCAGCTGCTGGGATGACAGGTGTGTGCCATTGCACCTGGCTTTGTATGATTCTTAATTTGTTGGTTTTGTCTATGCCTTAGAACTCAAACATTTTCCTCCATGTTTTTGTTTTTGTTTTTGTTTTTTTAAAGAAAGAGGGACAATGAGAGTGAGAGAGAGAGAGAATCAATTTTTAGTTTTTCACATAGACTTTGTTGCTTCGACACTTTGCTGTGTACTTGCTGCTGGGGTTTGAACCTATGTACCTGTGCATGCCAGGCAAGTGTCATTAACTGCTGAGTCACCATTCCAGCCCCGCTCCTCCGTTGTTTTTAATATAAGCCTCATATCACCTGAATTTGTTGAGCTGAATTGTCGAATCCTATTATTTTCAACTCATATATATTCTATACAAGTTGTTTTTGCATGTAGTAAGATTTTAAAATATCAAGTTTCAATGATTGCTCACTGAGTAAAAACCTATCTAATGAAGTTAATATTAAAGTATTAATTCTACCATATACTGAAAATGAAACTCAAAAATTTTATCTAGGTCAAAACAGCATCCTAGAAACATTGCCAGTGTGTTTAATGGCATTAAATCATATACTGTTTCCATCCTAAACACCAACCCAAAAGATATTACCAATGTAGTAAAATCACTGGCTTAAATTCATTATTTAACATGTGATTATTATTTTCATTTCTTTTTTATCACTTAAGCATGCAGCTTCCTTCCTAAATATCCTTCCTAATGATATCTGGAGAGTATAACAGTATCTTTAGGTGAATGAATATGCCAGCACACAGAAACAAGGCCTGAACGCCGCTCGGGTATCCACTGTATCAGGAGTGACTAATGTCTAATTACAGAAATAAGGAAGTGGTCTGTGCCCTTGCTGCCCTGCCTGCTTATCCACTTTAAGGAGGGTTTATCTGGCTATTTAAACTACCACAAATAACACACTAAAATGGTATCAACTGATCCTAACATTGTGCTGGCACTAGTCAGTCAAGAGAATGTAGCCTGAACAGACAGGAAAGTTTGGTCAAGCATGGCAGCAAAAGAAATAAAATGGGACACACTGCAAGGGTCGTGTGGCACTGCCATGGGAAGGCACTGCTGCTTTTCTACTGTGAGTATGCCTTGATTCATACAAAGGTCAGCTCTGCGGCAGATGGAAAATTGCTGAAGGGGCAAAAAAATCCAACATTCTAGATAATTTACTAAACCAAACAAAAACTGCTGATATTGTTTTACTACAAGTAAAATCTGCCAACTCCTTATGCCACCTAATAGCAACTAAAGATGAATGAAAAAAACATAGTTCTTTCTTTCCCCTGCCCCCACTAAAAACTAAGGAAACACTTCCCAATTCTAAAACTAAAACATGTTGGAATGGTTACAAAGTATTTTGGTAGAAGTGTTGTTATAGCATAGAAAACGTAAAAAAAAATTTTTTTTTGAAAGTTAGCTGTGACATCTACTCTAAGGGTTACAAATCAAATGCCTACAGAGACCAAATAGATGAGATAAATCATAACAGATTTAAGTGGCTTACCCAGTGAAACAAATGAGATGAGAAGTCAGATATTCTCCAACTCTCGAGCCAGTTTTTCCTTAAATCTTTATTCTTAGTTGTAAAAAATAAAGCATCTAAGGAAATATAACTTCTCTTATAATAAATCACTTCATAGAAATAAGAATTCTTTTTCAGGGGCTGGAGCAGTGGCTCAGCGGTTTCGGCGCTTGCCTGGCAAGCTCGAGGACTTGGGTTCAAACCCCAGCACCACATACACAACTGAGTGTTGGAGCAACTAAGCCATGTGAAAAACTAAATAAAGTTGTTTCTCTCTTTCTCTGTCTCTCTCACTGTCCCTCTCTCTTTAAAAAAATAAAAATAAAAAAAAAAGAATTCTTCTTCAGAGATTAGCCAAAATGTACGCCAAAAAAATGGCAAAAACTGCTGATTATTCTGGAGGGGGAAAAGGACTGTGGGGTGAGAGGTATAATGCGCTTGGCTTTGCCTTTGCGGATCAATGAGCTCATTTAGCTCGACTGATGCCAAAGCTGCCACTCTCTAATGTACACCCTATGGGTTTCGGAATGAAGACATACTCCTCAGTGGACATTACTATATCGCAAATCCATATCAATTTCCAGTGAACCTCCTTTGAAGTAAACCAACTGAAATGATTTACTGAATAAGTAAACAACAAGAGTGAGATGCTTTAAAATAAACTGTCAACAATTTAAATGATGTCACACTAATATCATCAGTGAAATGGAAAAATCTACCAGCCAAACACCACATGTTCAGCAGGCCTAAATATTAGCTATTTTAAGGTTTTATTAACTCAATAAAGCCTAAGCAATCTGTAACAAAAAATTTTAACCTATTTTCCATTTAAAACAAAATATGAGAACTATCATAAATTCCTAATCATTAACTCATTTGAAATATAATACTATAACCCTTAATCTCTCTATATATATAATCAAGATTTTAAAATAAGCCATTTTTCTATCAATTTAAGAATACTTCTTAAAGTTGAGCCAAACTATTTTATATTTGTAATAAATGTTTTAATAAAGTCCATAATTATTCCATCATCTACCACCAAAATATTTCAGCAGACAGATGGGCTCTTATTCTCCCCTTTTGAAGGAAAAAAAAAGCAGCAAACACAAGGTCACATTTTTTGTTAGCTGTCTCAGCTAGTTATTTCCAAAATTAAACGACTATATGAGTAAGTTATTTATGTCAACAAAGACTTCTTCATATGCTGGAATGATACATACTTAAAACGTGTCAAAAAACCCATTATTCTTCCAAGATGCATGCTTCATTTCATCTTTCTTTTTACATGTTCAAAGATTTTGAATGAAGCACAAATAATAATAGGAGCAACCGATCTATCAAAATGAAGAGTCTAGCCCAGATGGATTCCTGATCATATCTACCACAGCATCTAAGTTTTCCTCTGGCCTGGAATCTTTGCATACTAATTACAGCTTAGGAATCTCAGAGTTACAACAATTTTTTAGTAAAGAAACTTGCACTCTACAGAAAGGTATTCATTTATTCTAAATCACTACTTACCATTTCTGCCTCCTACCTTATAAAAGCCTATTTTCATTTTAGCAGTATGAATCACTGATGACATTCTTGGATTTACATTAAGACTAGCCAATTCCCCCTAGGTTTTAGAATGGGGGTTAAGGGGAAGATCATACAAAAGAGAAGAAACAGGAAAAAATGACCTCCTGAATCCATAGCTATTCACATATGATCACAGAATAAAATGAAGAGTAACTAAAGCTTCAAACCAGAGCTCAGTAAGTATCCAAAGGAAAAAATTAACCCTCTGTGGAAGGTCACAGAATTTACTCACTCTCTTCAAAAGCTAGAATAGTATATAAATCCATACTTTAAGAAATTGTCATTCTTTAGGAACTATCGGTTATTTGTAACTGAAATAAAACTGAAAATCAGAATTAAATATCACTCTCAGTGAACAACAAATGTCCTTTTAAAAAATAACTTAAAATAATCAAACATAAAAAAAATAATGAAACATTACTTCACATCAAAACCTAAAGTCCTAATAAATATGTCATTAGATCCAAGGTAGGAATTTATATCATTCAAAAATAACAGATTATAAGTAAAATAAACATTGAGGAATTTCTCTTCTGATTTTATTAATAACCAACACCTGGGTTATAACAGCAAACTAATTTCATTTTTGCAAATGTTTTTACATTAGGCTATTTTAGCCAAGTAGAGACTATGAAAGCACTACAACAAAGACAAAAATGGAAAAACAACAATTTCATAAACTATCACTTTCTGAAGAATTGGGTAGCAACAAATAAGCACAATATGTGAAATTCCATTTCATATTTTATTGTGAAAACACAATAAAATTAAGGCTGAAAATGTAAAATAAAAGCTAAATGTTCTATTCATGCCATCCTAAACATCTAGTTTGAGATACCACAAAAGTCCTTCTCACAGATAGTAGATTTTGTGATTCCATATAAATTCTATTTAACAACTATTTCTTTTTGGCTACTATGCTTACATTACTATTCTATTTATATTTAGTATATAAAATATATTTCTCCTAAGACAATATGCTAAATTCATTTTAAAAACAATGCATACTAAGAAGTAAATTCTATCACTAAAAATATATTACTATATCATAACATTTTCTTACGCAAAACTTAGTTATTAATTTTGACACCTTGTACTATGAATAATAGTATCAAAATTATCTATTTACAGCTGTGGTTAAAAACAAATCTCATCAGTCCCCAAACTCCCGTAATAGAAAACTCATGCTCAGTATTCTTTTTTGATGACATATTAAAATTTCAAGTTTTTGTGTATGAATTTCTGTTCTTTGAGCAGGATATAATCATCACATGAAAATATTTTCTGGCCTGAATTTACAAGTATAAAAGATCTGGCATATTAGGTGGCAGATATCTACACGCAGGTTCTAATTTTCTTTTTTAAAGACCAAAGCCCTTACCTATTCAACTAATCTCTGCAAAAGATTAAAAACAATTTTTTTACTAACACATTAGAACTTGAAATTCTGAGTTTCTTCATACAGATCTGAACTTAAAATAACAGGCCCACGCCATTTTCGAAACCATTAAAAACAAACGGGTTTCTTTAGCAACCTACCAACCTACAACTCTTTTCTTCTATTACCTGTAGGCATCCACATATTTATATGCTGTAAAAAGATATAATTGGTTTATCTTTTTTTAATCTAAACAATCCAGTTTTATAATACTTTTGTCTTACTTACATAAAAATACAATGTTTTTTCAGAGAATATCTTTAAGCATTCCAGAATCTTCTTAATTCTCTCATATTGAAGTTATTTTTCTACTTCTTGCTATTAGAAATAACAATGCAAATATTTTTTTTCTTTCATCTGTATTACTTGCCTACGGTAAATTTTGAAACGTAGGACTATTAAAGAATTTTCTTTCTTTTTTTTCTTTAAATTCTTAGAGAATCTTTGGTGGAGGCCTTCTGGAAGCATGAAGTTGTCTAATCAATCTCAATTTATAGAAACACTTTGTTATATCCTTTTAAAAATAATAGGCAAACTTTATTGAATAGAATAAAAATCATAAAGGCTGCAGTGATGGCTCAGCAGTTAAGGTGCTTGCCTGCATACGCGAGGACGTGGGTTCAAACCCCAGGTACACAATGAAGTGTCAGAGCAACGAAAGCCACATGAAAAACTAAATAAAACTGATTTTTTCTTTCTCTCTGTCCTCTCTCATAAAAAAAAAAAATTAAATTTTTCTTTACAATTCTGAAGCATTGTTAAAATCCATTAAAAGAAGCAAACTTTAACAGGAAAGAATAGATTTGTTAAATTGTATGAGGTTAGTTACAATCTAATGATGTGGTGACTGTCGCTTAGGGTCTGTTGCTCTTTAAGAAAAACAAAGACAAAAACAGAAAATACCTTATCTGGCCCTTCCCTAGGTCAGACACAAGTCCACGCAAAGGCTGCCAGATTCACCAGCAACTCCTTTAAGTGATAAGACTTTCCCAATTTCCACAGCTGCAATTCTACTTAAACTTAGATGAGAGCAGGAAGAGGGAAACATTAAAGAAGAGTGGACAGCCATCTTCTGCCTTTCAAAATGAGGTGAGAAGAAGAATGAGATGAGGATGCAGAATTCCATCTTTAAAAAGAGGTCAAACCAGAAGAAACTTTGAAAGCAGAGTACTAAAAGAACAGGTGGATAAAAAGTACCTACTGAAGGCCAGCTTGCCATTTGGGGATGCAGTTTCATCTTATTCATATTTAAGAGATTAACAAAATGTTTTATTTATGTAATTTCTATTATTCATTTAGTCACCTGTTCAATTACCAAAATTCACCCTCCGACAAGGGTGGTATTAGCTCCTTTTGAGGAATCAGCACACAACCTAGGGCATAGGCACACACTTAGCCACAGATTTGATCCCATCTTTTTTTCTTTTTTGGTGGTGCTAAGGACTGAACCCTCAATCTCCTGCATGTTAAGCAGGTGCTTTACTACTGAGCGACATCACCAGCATCCTATAAATCTGATCTTAAAGGATCTTTCCCCATCTATACTAGGAGTTTCTGAAAAATATAACATAAAAACTATTCTCTAAAAGACCTGTTAAATCAATATGATGAGACAGAAAGGCTGGTCCACCAGTATAAGGAGGGCCTATTCTCACAATCTTCCTGCTAAGTTCACTGACTGTGACAGTCTAAGATTATACGTATATACATACACATAAACATATGGAAAAAGACCCTTTTAAACAGAAAACTTTTAATAGTTAAATGTGGAACCAACTGGTCAAAAACTTTTGTATAAATCTTTGTTAATTTATTTAATTTGCAAATATAGTCAAGTATCTAGAGAAAAAAACTGAGATTAAAATTCTTGAATTTATTTGGCTTATCAGTAAATACCATCAAGTTAATATAAAAGTTTCTTAGTAGTTAATCTAGTAAAGGTTTCCTCTACCAACAAGCTAATGCCTAGACTCAAACTCAAGACCTAGTTTTAGTAAGTCGTAAATCTTTACAATTAATTTTGAAAGCTTTGGTCCACTTCATTTTTCTTTAATATAAATGATTTTCATACAGTGTTTTGAATAGCTCTAAAACATTTTTTATACCAAACAGATGGTTAATACTAAGAATAATATAGGAACTGTGAGAAAGATATATATAGGGTAAGAAGGGACCTGAGAGTTCTTGCCTTCTTTTCAAAAATCCAGTGACTAAAGTAATTGTCTCAAACCTTGAGCATACTTCACTTTGAATTTTATATTAGAAAATATAAGGATATGAATTTCAATAAGATTCCATCCATCCTCTGTCCTAAAAGAACCAGTGATATTAGAGGATGTTATTCAATCACTAAATAGCCTACTATTAGGTCAGCTTGAGTCCATCACTGATTCCATAAAAATGACAGCCAAGCCATTAAACTGACAGGACTCAATTTCCAAAAGAAGGTAGATTTTATAAAATTGTGTAGTGTGCATATGCAACCACATGCCAGTTCAGCATATTCTCAAGAATTAGACTCAAAAGTTAAGTGGTAAACATCTTAACACTCAAAATTTCACATGGCCTCTTTATCTGAGGCTTTATCATTATGAAATTCTGTTTCTTCTTGTAACTTCTGGCAAAGTTTCTGGCAAAGGAGTGGCACAAATAAACCCATAATCCTGGAACCATTTTAAGTGAGTATTTGACACTGAGGTGGAAAACAGCATCATAAGAAGAGAAATAGAAGTTGCATTTTAAAAAACACAAACAGCTGAGTGCTCAAGCCTATGCTCCGGAGACTGAGGCAGGATGAACGCAGGTTCAAAGCCACCCTCAGCAACTGGGCAAGGCCCTAAACAACTTAGCGAAACCCTGTCTCAAAATAAAAAATTTAAAAATGGGTCTGAGGATGTGGCTCAGGGGTTGAGTGCCCCTGGTACAAAAAAAAAAAAAAAAATTTAAGATCTCTGGTGATGCACACCTGTAATCTCAGCAACTTGGGGGCTGAGGCAGGAGAATCACAAATTCAATGCCAGTCTCAGCAATTTGGCAAGACCCTCAGCAACTTAGAGAGACCCTGTCTCAAAATAAAGACTAGGAATATGCCTCAGTAGTAAAGCACCCCTGGATTCAAACCCAGGTAGCAAAAATAAATAATTCATTCTTAAATTTTTTAAAAAAACACAAAGCCATAAAACAAAGTTTTTTGAAAATGAATTTCAGTCTATCATTTGCTTCTTAAAAAGAAAGTTTCATTAAATATATCCATTATTGGTGATGGAAGAAATCATGCTGAGCAAAGTTAGCCAAACCCAGAGAGTCAAGGGTCAAATGTTTTCACTCTTTTGTTGAGGCTGGAGCTAAATCTAGGCCTGTGAGAAAGTTAGTTAATCTCACCTATTACACCCAACAAGGGCATAGTAACAAATAATCTAGGGCAATCGTAGATATGTAGTGGTGGGGGGATAGGGTAGGTGGGGAGGGGTAAGGGAGGGAAACTAGGGAGGGATCTAGGGAATAATTCTGGTTTAAGAGTATATGCATATCATATTATTACTTTAAATGCATTTATGATTGTATAAAAACTCAATTCCTTAATAAAAATATTTTTGAAAAAGAATCACAAAGGTAAAAAAAAATCCATTATTCAACTTTTTATTTTTAAATAACTAGTGACAGGAAATTGCAAAGAAACACAGAACATTCTATGGTATCTTCCTCTGGTGTCCAATGTTAACAAGCACATAACTCCTAGCACAAAACGGGCAATCCTAAGTCAACACAATTCATAAAAATTACATATACACTACAAGTATGTGTGCATATGTCTATGAAATTTTTTCACACTCATAGCCTTGTATCATAAACAACATTATGATCAAGACCCTTGACTGACTTCCCATGTTACTCTTTTGCAACCACGAATCTTATTTCTAAACAATTAGCAAAATTAGGCTAATCCACTGTCCTACTTTAGCTATTATATATAAAAAGTAGATACTTCAGCTGGGAGTGGTGGTACATGCCTGTAAACCCTAGAGCTTAGGAGGCTGAGGGAGGAGAATCGCCAAGTTCAAAGCCAGCTTTAGCAACTCATAGAGGTTCTGAGCAACTTAGTGGGGCCCTGTCTCAAAATAAAAAATAAAAAACAGCTAGGGATGTGGCTCACTGGTTAAGCGCTCCTGAGATTCAATCCCAGGTACCAAAAAAAAAAAGCGCAGGATGGGGGGAAGTGGGGGCAGGACACTTCAGCTACTGAGGCGTAGAAAATAATCAACTATGAGGTGTTACTTTTTTAAGTCCTACATGAATCCAAGGTTAAAAAAAAAAAGGTACATGTGACAGCAGGTAAGGTAGAAAGCCACTTAGAAGTAGTGGCGTTTGACTCCAATAAGAAAGGAATAAGGCCATACTTTCAGTGGATTTGAGGTAACAGCTATTGTAGTCACCCTAGATCAGGTAGTACAAGGCAGTCTAACTTCCCGAAACCGTCCTGAAACTGATGAATTAGCTAAGGAAGTAACAAGGAGTCAAGTAAGTAATATTTAGAAATCTTAAAAGGAAAGCAATAAACTACTTTCATTTCACAGACCTGTTTGTGCAATTATATTTAAAACATGAGTATGCTGTGTTAAATACTTCATTTAACAGTAATATGTATTGCTTAGGCTTGAAAGTCTACCATGTACTCCATTTACTCTTCACTACAATAAATAGTTGGCACACAAAAAGACTTTAAAATCAGAATATATTTGTGGAAATTTTACTAAAAATATCTAAATGATACCATTAAATGTGAGAAGTTTTTTCAAAATACAGAGACTAACAAGGCTTAAGAAAATTAGTGTATGCTCCTTAAATCATTTAGACACAGTAATGCAATATGACAAATAAACTGCACTAGTTCATGCATGCTGCAATTCTCCCAAATCCATTACTTACATTCAAATTTTAGAACCCAGCATCCATGGAGAATCCCAAGCATACACTTCAGAGTACTCTGAACTTCATCACCAGGAACAACAACGTGAGTTACTAAACACAAAAACAGTAGTAAGAAAAACAGATACAAACAAAATAATTAGCTATCCAATTTTTTAATAACCAGTTAGTATATTTTATTAACTTATACCTGAATTTTCTTCAAAGGTCACAGGTTTTTACATGTTAAGTATTTAAGACCTTCATTATCATTCTCTGGCCATCAACATGAAATGAGATCATAAACCAATGGTATAACTTGAAGTCACATTAGCAAAGGCAATTTTTTTTTGTTATTCTCAAACTATAACTTAGCAATAATAGCATTACATAGCATTACAATCTGTCAGTATCAAACTAATAAATTTGTTCTTCTTTGTCCTAAAATATGTACAAGGCTTTAAACTTCACATTTTCTAACAACATTAAATCTACAAGTAGTTTATTATTGTAAAAATATTTTAAATTTATTGCAAGATACAAAGTATATATAGCCATATCTCAATAATTAAAGCATACAATAAAATTATCTCCAAGGTCATTCTCCAAAGCAATTACCTATTTTAAAAGTTTTTTCTAACAAAAATAAAATCAAAATCCTCACCTGTACTGTCAAACTCAGCACATTTTTTAACTTTAAGAATTGCTGCAAGCTCGCTGAGCATTTTCTGTTGCTCTGAAGAAAGCCCACTGCCTATAAGCACAAGAGGTCCGTTCCTACGCTGCCCAGTGCTCACCTGTTAGTGAAAAAGAAAACGCCAGTGGTCAAATTTAAAGATAAAAGAGAGAGACATTCGACAGGCTGTCACCTGATAGAAGACTGAATTTCATTACTTAGCTTACTCTATTTAATAATTCTCAATAACGTCTACAGAACCTATACTCAGAACCCTGACATTCAATCAAGGCATTTCAATAACTACTCCTGTATTTCTTTATTTACCTTCCAAGAAAACATAAATTGGGATAGTTCTCTTTACCCAGGACATCTTTCTTCCTTGATATGAAGATGGATCTTTGTAGGGTTTAAAACTTCAATCTGTCACTAGTAAGCCTTCCCCTTCCCCAAGAAACCCAAACCATCCATTAAAATAATTAATTACCTTTCCCTCTTCTACTTATTCCAACTGAGTTAAACCCAACTTGGTCAGCTTAGTTGAAACTGAGATTATCTATAAAGTCAAAGAACACTGAAACTTCTAGAATAGCAATGACCTCAAAGAAAACAAATTTTTATCATCAAAACAATAACCTTTGAAAACTAAGGAAAGATGAAAATAGAAAAAAGAATTCAAGATAGGAGATTGGACCCACAACAGTGAGAAGTCTGTGTCACTTACAAGAGAGGAAATAATTCTATAATAAAAACTGCTATTTTTACTTTAAAACCTATATGTTCTTGAGAAGTTAGGAGACAAAAATAAAGAAAAGGTGCCAATGGATACCATTAAAGATTAGAAATGGAAGATTTAAAGAAGCAATGACACAGTGGCGATAAGAAAAGCCAATAAAATTTCATAAATGGAATTAGAGTTTCCAAAACCTCCTTGATGAAACAGAATAATCCAATGAAAAGAAAAGGCAAACCCGCACTACTGAGTTAAAGGATAAAATACTGAATGCAATACTGTCCTGTCCTTTTTACACACTAGACATGGGGCCCTCTATGTGTGTACACTGGGCATCGGGACTTTCCAGAGCTCTGAGAACATAAAGAACAATGAAGGCACAAGCACCATAGCTTGGAGAAAGTCTTTAAATATTCACTCAAAAAAAGTCAGGGGATGTGGCTCAGTGGTTAAGTACCCCTGGGTTCAATCCCTGGAACTCCCCCACCCCAAAAAAAAAATCACTTCACACAGCAGAAAAGTGATAATTCATATTACCTATAAATCACTGGCAACATCTATAAATAGGCTGATTCCAATAATTCATTCACTCAAAATATATTAAATGAGATTCAACTATGCATTAAGCAAGCACACAAAACTTTTTCAAGATTTCCATAAAAAGTTTTTTGTTTTCTTTTTAAATAACAGCATTCCATACTTTAAAGTTCAGTTATCATACTTATTCACTGAAGATTCCAACAGGAAAGATTTTACTGTGCATGGTACAAATCCCACACCAATTTACAATCACATTTCTCTATCTCTTTCCTAGTCACAAGATTATAAAATGATGTAACTATGACTAAACACTATAAATACCCTGTAATATGAAAATGTTCAGTATATTCTATAACTGTTCAATTACTACATGATATAATATTTTAAAAGTTATGTCAAAAATTCTTGTCAGTTATATAAAAAAAAGCTCTAAATGGAACACATTACTTCTCAACTTATGTAACTCCACCTCAGCTAAATTAGTTTGTTGCACAAAACATAAGAGTAGAAAGATATCATATCTAAATATAACATGTGATACTATTTGTACCAAGAAAACCACTAAAGTGGGTCAAGCATTTTCCTATCATAGTTTTTAAAATTCCCATGAAAAATGGAAACTAGAACTAATTTCTCATAGTGAAGGAATGCTATAACAAAACATACAGTGAACATCTGCCAAAGCTACATGTCTGACTTAGGGTGGGGCAGTGTGGTAGAAAACGTCTCAGAACCATGAGGCTCAAAAGAGATTCAAGGAATAGCCCAAGGGTTCAATACTCTGATTTTATACAGATCATATATTCTGTTCACTGGCATTAAACTAACCCTTACTTAAATAATAATTCAATGTGGTACTTTTTCTTAGATAATTATTATTCTTAATGAATATATTAAAAATGGGGTAAAGGGCTGGAGCGGTAGCTCAGCAGTTTCAGCGCTTGCGTGGCAAGCACAAGGACCCAGGTTCAAAGCCCAGCACCACGTACACCACTAAGTGTTGGAGCAAGTAAGGCCATGTGAAAACCTCAATAAAGTTGTTTCTCTCTTTCTCTGTCTCTTTCATTGTTCTTCTCTCTTTAAAAAAAAAAGGGGGGGAGGTAAAAATCTGGGAAGAAAAAAAAAAGGATAAACATGATGCACAAAAGGGATCATGGGCAGAGAAATTCCAAAATGAACATGGCCAGCAGCTTTGTAGGTCTTTAAGACCAGAGATTGCTTCTCAAATTCAAAGCAGTGCCTGTAAAAAGTCACTAACTTTTACTTAAAACAAACAAAAATTCTGAATGGGAAGAAGAGAAATTAAAACCCTGCCTATTTATCACCCTTCCCTTCTTATGTTCTCTGAAGCAGCTCCTCTGAATCACCTGGAACACACTGATTTAAAGGATTCCAGACCCACCTACCAGCACCGGTGCTCAGTTCAGGAGCAAGTGTGCATTTCACAGGGCATTCCAGTGCTTATTCACAGTCAATATACACTTATTGAGCACTTAGTATTTGCCAGAAACTGTTTCCATGCCAGAGCTACTATAGTAAACAAGACTGTCAATCCTTGCCTTCACAGAGTTTATATTCTAAATGAGAGGGAAAGAAACAATCAAGTAAAACATTCAATACCAGATGATCAGTATATGACAAAATAGCAGGAGTGAGCAGCGACGGGCAGTTGCTATATATATTATCGTCTGCGGCAGAGTTGGACTGGAAGGGAATGAGGAAGCAGCCCACAGGAACATCTGGCCCCCCATATCTGTTCCTGGCAAAGAAAACAGCTAGTGCTGAGCACCTAAAAGATAACATACCCTGTGGACTCAAGACCCAGCAAGGTAGCTGATGTGGCTGAAAAAGAGCAAGGGAAGATGAGTATGGCAGTGGCTGGGGCAGCCGATCCCAGAGTTCACATCTTATAGGCTGTACATAAACTACGCTTTCAACTCACACTGTTATACTGTTCAACTCACTCCATATTCTTTACTCAATATCAGCCACCAAGACAATGATACAATGTCCACGTGACAGGCAGAAAGTATACCTTTCTCACATTTAATAATAAAAATCCTTGTTTTCTGAAGGGTATTGCCATCCTCAGACTCCCAAGAGTACCATAAAGATATCTTTATTTCTGACACATGATCCTTCTCCAGCTTTTACATAAAAGGAACACTGGCAAATGACAACTTAGATACACTGTGTTCTGCTAGGAGAGCTCAAGTACAAATGAATAAAATAAGTACCAATTTATAGTTATTAAGTATGGTGGAACTGAAGAAGAACCCACCTAAGACTTAAGAAATTTGAATTCTAACTGGTCCATTAAGAAATATTTTTTTTTTAATGTCTGGTTAATAACCCTGGGCAAAGTGCAACCTCTCTAGGTCTCAGCTTTCTCATTTGTAAAAGGAGGAAATTAAACTGTTGACTTCTAGGTTCTCTTCTAGCTCATTTCCAAACCTATAATTTGGAGCATATTTATAAGGCTGCAGTCTAAAGCAGAAGATAAAGAGCTTTCAAGGTATAAAGGTAACATGATGGCACCTATGACCACATCAAATTGTAACTACCTCAGGCCACCTCTGTAATTTCAACAAGGCATCAATCACTACCCCACTGCCCACCCTAGACAAGACTCCTGAGAAAAGTCTGAGTTTCAGTTCATCCCCTTTCTCCCTCTGAGCAGTTAATAAGATGCAACTAAGTCCCCTATCGCTTTGTCTCCCTCTGTCTCAAATCCCTCTTCTTCTCTCCATCCCCACATCATTACCAGCACCCATAATTCCAGGCTCCACCATTAGATACCTGAACTCTACCACAACAATCTTTTAGTCAGCCTCAGCCTCTTCTCACTCCCAACTGGGTCCTCCAGACCACCCATTCCAATTAAACTCACTGAAACTCAGTCCCCCAATAAGTCTAAAGTCCCTATTAGGAAATTCAAGGCCTTTCACACACTGACCTCAATCCAATTCTTTACCCTAGATTACTTTAACAGACCTTAAGCTCCTCTCACACTAAACTCTACAGTGCCTCAAATTTCCAAGGTCGTTTATGTCTCCTTTTCACTAATCAACTGCTCTTCAGATTTGGACTGCTTTCCTTACTATATATAACTAATAAATGTGAACAATGTTGTCCAGACAAAACTCTTTCCTCAATTCTTCTACACTACCAGAGTCCCATTCAGTTCAGGTATGGACACTTTAAGATCTGACCCCTATTTGTCAAAACCAATTTAGGGCCAGTTCTAACAAATAAGACACCGGGGAAGTCAGCAGCAAAGTTCCTGGGAAAGATTTTCCTGCCTTTTTCAGTTGGACACTGTCATATCTGAAATTGTGGCAATGATCCTATAACCACTGAGGGGAGATTAGTAAGGACAGAGTTTCCAAATAAAGGATGGGAAAGTAAATAAAAAGAATCTGGGTCCTTGGTGCAGTCATTAATTGCTGTGTAAACCAATGCAGAGCTATCCGACAGTGGGATTATCTTTAAGATAATAAATTAACTTCAAGCATTTGGGTTAAAGTTTTCTGTTATTTGCATCCAAGAGCATTCTAACAGCCTGCTAAAACTCTCACCCTTAAAGACCTGGACATGTTGTCACCTTCTCTGTGAATGTGAATTCTTCCTGACCCCTTTTGAAGGATGTTTTTTTCCTTTTCTATGATTCTATTGCACATTTTTATGGATTCTATTATAAATTTATTATAGTGTAGTAAAAATTTTTATATCTGTATTCCCCATTCCATTGTGGTTTCCTAAGGAAAATGTATTCTTTCCACTTTATCTTTTGTAGCTTTGTCACTTGTATCTCTCTTCCTAAGCTCCAGAATCACATATCCAACTACTCACTCAACTTCTCTATTTGATGTCTTACAGACATGAAATTGGCATACATAACTAATTCCTTTTCCCATGGCAGCAAATGACATGAATATTACAATATTTACGTATTTACAGTCTATCTCTTTTTCTGTTTCTCTCTAGTAGGCAAGTTCCCTGAACTTACCTATTCACACTCTCTTTTCTGCCTCTCACTAGCTAGTAAGTTCTTTGAAGTAAGAGATCTATCAGTCATATTCATTGCTGTATGAATGATGCCTAAAGTACAGAGAGGGTTCAAAAAATACTTCTTGATAGTCTTATTCTGACTGTCTTTGAATCCAACATAGCTAATACTCAGGAAGTGCTCAATAACTATTTGGTGAATGAAAGCAATTTTTCCATGATGCTCCTTTCATACCAATTTCAATAAAAGATACAAATGTCCCAAAGCTAAATCCATACTTACGACTGAGCAATGGCTAGTTGAGGATGATTCATTCTTCTCTGGTAGCAGCAATAATGATTTCATATTTTCATTGTCTGTACAATCCACAGGCCGCAGACCAAATATGTTACTGGTAAAGTAAGTGCAGAAGGGTTTGAGTAAATAAAATGTGTGACTTGATTCTTCCAAAAATGGATGTACTGGTGGAACAACTTTTTCAACACCCTTTAATGATACACAATTTTAAAATAAATGACTCAGTACTCACATTAGGTATAAGGATCTACTATTAAAAGCTGCTGAATTCAATAGAGAAAAGATGTAAATTTTCAATCTGACACCAGATCGCTATGAGTATATTTAATTGAATATATTTTAAGCTATATTTGAATTTTTTTACAACTTTGTTTTTCTGTATTCAGATTCACATTTTATAAATGATTTCATAATCATTTAATCACTATGGGTAAGATGTTTTCACAAGCAAACAAATCATTTACCATAGCTATTACAGGCTCTATAGAGTGTATAACAAGTAAAAAATTAGACAAATTCACAGGACAGGCATTTAGATCCATTAGAACAAAAATTATACTGCATAGCAAATAATTTAATAAAACAGTGAACAGGGCACTTTAAAAATTAATTTTAATATATATATGTTCTAATCTGTAACTATCACAGCCATCACAACCACACCACCATTATGGTTCAGAGAGCAATTTGATGCAGACTTCTCAGCACGCACTAATTCACAAGTCACAGAGTGTTATGCTGATAAGATTTTACGTCACAGTATGAGCCCATTATTTTACAGACAAGAAAAAAGAGGAACAGGTTCCAATTACTTGATGAAGGTAACATACTCCTTGTTCTTTCCAGTAATATTAATATTGCCCATCCTTAGCCTGTCAATTATAAGTAACTTGTTACAACTATAGGATTCTTGTCTATTTCACTTCCTTTCATGTGGTCTTTGTAGTCAGTTTGGAAAATACTCTTGCATTCAACAAGTTTGTTTTGTTTTGTTTTAATGTACCAAGAACTCTTTCAGGCTCTAATGAACCAAAGAGATAAAAGGAGATTCCATCTTCACAGAGCTCAATGGGCCAAGTAGAGAAGCAAACAGGAAGGACTCTGGTGAAATTTCCTAGGCCTATAATGAGAATGAAGAGAAGGTGAAACAGAGGCAGAATAATAGAGAGAAAAACGTGTAAAGGCCTTTAAGGGAAATAGCATGGTAAATCAAAAACACAGAAGACAAGTAAAGAGAAAACGAGGAAACAGAGTTAGGCGTGCAC
Organism: Aplodontia rufa; assembly: GCA_004027875.1. Taxonomy (NCBI): domain Eukaryota; kingdom Metazoa; phylum Chordata; class Mammalia; order Rodentia; family Aplodontiidae; genus Aplodontia; species Aplodontia rufa. The sequence goes on along the minus strand of PVKS010013996.1, from coordinate 19,069 downwards.
CACAGGGAATGGGATAATGGGTAAGGGGGTGTTCTGGAGTGTAAGCATGGTCAGATTATGTGAGAACAAAGGTGTGGTGTTAAAGGGACAGACTTCCTCCTAAGAAAGTTTCCTAAGCTACCATAAGCAAGAGAGACACCAACAGAGCATGGTGGTTAAGAGCAAGGGTTACAGAATCCGATTGCCTAAACTGAAATTTTAGTTCTGTCAATCAAAAGTTGTACGATTTTAGACAAATCACTTAAACTTTTGTGCCTCTATTTCCTCATCAATAAAATGGGATAATGATACAGCCTACTTTCTAAGAGTACAAAGGAAGAATGAATTAATACACCAAAAGCACTTGAAATAGTGCCTGTCAGTCAGTACTGACTCAGTAACTCCCTTAATATTGGCAAACTGCATTTATGGAAGAAAGATACAGAAGGAAAATAAGGGAATGCAATAAATTATATATAGAGTGTTAACCTCTTATAATTTCCCCCAATTTTATGATATAATTCATGCTGGCCTTGCAATGATAACTTGAATGTTTATTAAAGGAAAAATATAGAAGCAAGTTTTCTGAATATTACAATAATAATAAATTTCTATTTTCCTGTTTGGTACAATCTAAAGAGTATAAGGAGGTAACTGAAAATCCTTTTCCTAACCAGGATTCTTTCTATCACCAGGACTGATGAAAAGGAAGCACTTACGAAAGAGTTAAGCTAAGATGTTTAATGTTTCAGCTTCACCCCAAATACAAAGTTCAGAATGCAATAAACCCCTTTAATAATATCCTTTTCCCTACAGGTATGACTCAGTAAACGCTGCCTGCAACTGTGCACTGATCAAGAAGCACCACTAGTGAAAAGGGATGTACAAATTTAAACTTGTACTCAAACATACAGCTTATCCAAACTGCAAAAACAAATACAAAAAAAGGCATTTTTACTAATGCTAAACTCGTCACCCATGATAGCAATGCAGTCCACGAATGAAATCCTTTATGAACAACTACAAAATTGCAAATATAAAGATTTTTCAAATCATTTTGCTTGCTATAAGTACAACCACTGAAAGAGTAACATGTTTTTAAAGCTGTAAAACATAAATTATCTTTGTCATAGGTGATTCATTTTTTAAAGAATTAAACGAAGACAGGGAGACAATTAACAGGTCCAATGATACATGTAGTATTTTCTAGTTAAGAATTCAATGTCCTGCCAAGGAGAAGTCTGTTAATAGAAAACCAAACACAAAATCCTAAATCCTACATATCTGTTATAAAAAAAAGAAAGGAAGGAAGGAAGGAAGGAAGGAAGGAAGGAAGGAAGGAAGGAAGGAAGGAAGGAAAGACATAAAAGCATCTGATATTCTCCACAAGGGCAAGAACTATAGCCCTGGGTTTGCACTGGGATGTACAGAAGGAAATGGAAAAGATGGACGACCAATGAGGTTTTGACCAGCTATCAATAAAAAAAATTCCCAGACAACAAATATAAAAGTTATAAACTTTTTGTCAATATCTGAGATTAAAATAGAATTAATCTTCCCTTTTGAATAATGAATTCTTAACTCAGAAAGGTAAATTACTTATGCCAAAAACAAGTAAATTCAGAGTTAAATGAATTAACACTATTTACATGCAAACACCATCCTTTAAAAGTTTGCATATCAAAAATTCAAACTACATTATAAGCTAGTAAAATATGACTTCACAATAAGATGTAAGAATATCAAAATTAATTCAAAACAAAAAATAAATTCTGAAATAGAGACATGACTTTCTACTACATGGTCATTCCCTACATAATAATGACTTAAAGCCCAAAAATACTGCAATAGGAAAATTCATAGTCAGGGCATAATTTCTATGAGAAAAAATAGGATTAGGAAGACATCACTGATGAACCTATAAATTAAATGATGAAGACAGCTAATAAACAGCACCAATGATATTTTAAATTTATGCTGTATCTGATTAATTTCCAGTTATCAGGCCTTGTCTTATAAAGTTAAGACTTCCCTCTTCCCATACTCAATAAGAAGTTTTGAAATTCAGTTGGCTTTGCAGTGGTAATATTCCATTCCTTCTTTTTCTATATCCAGTCTTCCATAAACATTCAATTACCTAAATATATTACTGAGCTGTTGACTTCTCCCTACTTTCTGAGCTACATTTTATAAAACACTACTAAAAAGACAGTTCTTGAGCATTATCTTCAATATTTAAGGTCATGTAGTCTTAGCATCATTCATTATAACTTAATATCATAACATTTTTAACTAAAACTTTCTAACCTGCTTCTCTTAGCCCTCTTGTATAAGCTTTCTTCTCTCCTGAAGACATCCAAATAATTCTGAGGCTAGATTTTGTCTCTTCTTCTCTCCCCCAGGACTATATTACAAAAATCTTTACTCTTCCCTGCAGTTTCCTTTTGAAATAATTCAAACTAAAAATCTTACAGCAACAGCAAAGTTTTAACAGTCAATGAAAACACAGACATGCACCATATAATGTCATTTTGGTCAATACTGGACCTCATAAGTAACACCAGACCTGTGAGATTATACTGCCCAATGACATCATAGCTCTCTCAGTTCATGTAGGACACATGATGCTCTCACAACAATCAAAACACCTAACAAGGCATTTCTCAGAATGCTTTCTCCAATGTTAGGTGAAGAAAGACTATGTAACAAATACTAAGTAGAATCTGCATTCACTATCAAACATGCTTTCAATTCCTTACACCTACAGTGCACTGAAAATCAATGAATACTTCAGCTTACAGGGATGTGAAATAAGTGAAAACAAAGACTATATTTTTTTAGTGTTCAGTACACAAAAAGACTATCATGACATCTGATTAAAAAATACATAAAGGAAGACTTCAAGTTTTATGGGTTTGCGATAGCACCAACATGTGCAAGGAAAATAGATTTGGGACAGTATTTCCTTGCAGGCCCTGTCTCATTGGTGTGTTCAATGCTAAGCACCAGTATGGTAATCTTCATGGGCATCCTCCTGAAAATCACAGCTTCAGACAAAACTGCAAAACAGGCAGTTTATTTTTATAGTCCCACAGGGACTATGTAAGCATAAACTTAGTGGAATAAAAAACTCCATCTTCTCTTTAGTGCCTGATTCTGCTATTAGTTAATTAGTACTTCAGAATGATAACACTAATAACCAAATCGGAGATCTCTAAAAATTATATAATATGTAAGTTATCAAAATAGATAATGCTATGCGATATCAGGGGACAGGTTTACTTCTGCAAGATACTCTATTCAGGATCCAGAAGAGAAGACTGAAAGCATTCCAATTACTTTTGAGAAGCTATGAGTAAGATTTTCATATCAAAATCTGAGGGTAAAACATAAAAAAAAAAAAAAAATCACAAATATTTGTTTGAAGAAGCTGTATGCCTACAGACTTAGGAGATTGAGGCAGGAGATTGGTTGAGCCTGAGTTTAAAGCCAGCCTGGGCAACATAATTAGACCCTATCTCAAAAAAAAAAAAAAAAAAAGACAGGAAAAATAATAGTAGTAATGATAATAACAACAAAATACTACACTATGTTTATCTTAGGAATGCAATATTAAAACATACTTATGACATCAACAGGCAAAAAGCACAGGATCATTTCATATAAATCATTTAATAATTTAAAATACAGTGCTATTAAAATAATAGTAAAATAACCAGAAGGAAGCTTCCACAGGATAACAAAGAATATCAATCTTTGTTTATAATATTGATTGTTAAATTGATTATAAACCTATAGTCAGAATTTACAAAAAGGACAAAGCAAATAAGCTTTTACAATTACTTTATAATAACTGTTTTAGATGTTTTGGCAATCACATTAAGGAATAAAGATTAATTAAATCATAATAAGATCCTAGCAAAAGGTATTGGCTGGCTACAAAAGAAAGGTTAAAAAAAAAACAGCTCTCCTATATATTAGGAATAACAAGTTACATTTATTAAGAAAGCATCCAATTCACTTAGGACATTCAAAAGAACCAATATTTAGAATAATCTCAAAAAATTTATGTATACCTCTATACACACACACATATTTAAAACAGATTAAAAACTTTGTAAGATATATGTAACAGGAGACTAAAAAAAATGGGAAAACATATCAGGGTCCAGAATGAAAAATCAACCTTAATAATTCACTGTGATCTATATTCCTACTCAATTGCAATCAAAATCCTACACTACAATATTTTTAAAACTTGATGAAGTAAATCAAACTTTTTCTAAAGGAATATATTAATAGTTAATTTCCCATGCTCCCCCCAACTGCTGCTATCACTACTTTAATTCACTCTCATCACTTCTTCCCTGTATAGCTGGACACACCTCTTAATTGTTTCCCACGAACTATGGAGGAGCAGGTTTTCAATTTAACAGTAGAACTCTCTAGCACACAGGACCTTTCACCTACCTTCTCTTGTACCTCTCATCATCCTTACCCCCTTTCATTCTAATCATTAATCTTTAACAAGTTCCCTGAGTGAAAGAACAAGCCATCTGGCATTGCAGTATCTTAACACCGCCATCCCAGCTTCCTGTGATCCAATCTCCCTCCTTCTAAATTCATTTGGAATAATTCTTCCTCCAGAAAGTCTTCCATGACTTCCTCTCATCTTATCTGCAATCCCTACTCTAGATTTTGGTAGAAATCTCAGACGCTGTGCTAGCAAGCCACACATCACACTATTCTGTAATCGATTGTTTAATTGTGCTTTCACTCCTACCATAATAAAAGTAACCAGGCAGAACTGAGGAGGTGCTAAAGAGGGGAGTGAAGGAGGATGAGAACTCCTAATGGGAAAGGCAAGCATTTAAGAGAAGATTTCAACCTTGAGGAATGAAGAAAAGAGAAAAGAGTCTAAGGTCTGGTCTAGAGCCACAGGTAGCCACTGAGAAACGCAGAATAAGCAAAAGGACCCTCCTTCAACCAAAGTGTCAAGCCCTTGATAGGGACAAACAGGAAAACAGCCTTTGCCCTTTCTGATTCTTACCCTTCTTCCAGAGATGGAAAGGATCTAGTGTTGGTTACTGAAAAGAGTTCAAGAGCAAAAGAGATACAAGAAGCAGAGAAAGGTAAATGAAACACACTCAGAAAACAAGATTCCAGAGTCTGAGACAGTAATGGCTGAAAAGAAGCAAGAGCTTCAGGCAAAACAAGCAGAGTGTTTAAGAACCCCACCTTCTCCATGTCCCAGTGGACCCCTTCCCATGGGCTCCTTAAGAAACGGAGAAAGGGACAAGAATGAATTTCATCTAGACTCAGAAGGACAGTCTCCAGAAAACTGGCAAATGCAGAGTGAGATAAAATGGTCTTAAAAGTGCCGAGACAATCCCACAGAGGTAACATATCGTAGATGCCAACAGGGCAAGAGACAAAAAATTCTGCCCAGGGAGCATGACATTTATTCTAATAGCTACCCGGAACCAGTTCCTTTACCATAGAAAACTCACTGTTTATAGAAACTTAGGGTTAGACACAGCTGTCACGCTTACAGTGCAGTAGGTAGGAGGAGGCAATTTTTATTCTAACATTATCTGATGTTTTATCATAAGACAGGAAAAAGTATACCATATCTCTATTTGTTCAAACATTTAATGATTCTCTCCACACATAAATGTGGATAATAGACTATATTAGGCACTTGGGTAGAGTCTGGGAGGACAGACATGATCCCTGATCTATAACACATACAACCTAAAAAGAAGATAACATAAAGTAAATATAAGGGCACCTGAACTCTGTGACCAGAGAACCACCGTATAGAAATGAGGAATCAGAAATATCAACTAAAAGGAAGTGGTAACTAAGACGAAACTCAAAGAATTAGAAATTGATTACCAAAAATGAATACTCCATAGCAAAAGCTGAAAGTATATATAAAGGCTTTTACAACAGCCTAGCACCTTTTAAGGAAATAAAGACTCAGAAAGGCAAGCGCAAAAAACGCATATAGAAAAGGGGGATGGGAAGAATCATGAGGAAGTTGGAGAGATAAGTAGTGCCAGACCACCAAGAGTCTTATTAACTATACCTTGGGATTTAAAGTTCCTTTTTAAAACATTGTAAGGGAGATAGTGAAGAGTTTTAAGCAAATATGTGATCTGGCTGAACTTGTACTTTTTTAAAGCACTTAGGCTGCAGTGTGGGTAATGAATTAAAGAAAAGCAATCTGAAAAGAAGATAAAACCAATTAGGTGAACAAGAATGACTACAAAATAATAAGTAAAAAACTATAGGGAGCGTATTTCAGTATGACAAACAACAGTCTACAAAATAAAGTATAACAACATTTAGAAACAGACCACACTATTGTACCCAAGGACTACATTTGAACCTGCATCTGCCCTACTATTATCTATCCAGTATCAACCCATCCTCTTTTGTAAAATCAGCCCTTCTTTTCAACTGTCCGATCTATATCAACCAACCACCTGCCCAACAATGAGATCACTTTGTACATGTGGCTATTAATTAAAATTAAATACATTTTAAAATATAGTTTCTCAGGCTGAGGCTGTGGCTCAGTGGTTGAGTACTTGCCTGATTAAGCACTGGGACGCCGGTTCAAACCTCAGCATCACATATACAACTAGATGTCCAAGAAACAAAGGCCAGATGAAAAATATAAATAAAGTTGATTCTTTCTCTCCTCTCTCTCCCCCCACCACTCTCCCTCTATCTTTAAAATAAAAATAAAACATATAGTTTCTCAGTAGTGACAGCCAATTTTCACATGTTCAATATCTACAGTTGGTCACTGGCTACTGAATACCCAACACTGTTAGAAATGAAATCAAATGTGGTCAGATGTGGGTGAGCAAAGCAGAAATTTTACTTCAGCAGAAGGAAGAAAAGAAAAATGTGCACAGGGATTTTATCCCCAACTTGATGTGAGGTTGTCCTCACTCTGATTGGAGGAGCTCAGATGCACAATCTGTGCATTTGGCTAAAGTAAGGTAAAGGCAGGTACAGAGAGGAAGTAGGTGGCTACTGGGAAAGGGAGTGCCACCAGAAAGAGGTAGGTGTATCAGTATAGGTCACCAAAAAGAGATGGGTGGGTATCGGAAGGGGTCCCTGGAAAAAGGTGAGGGAGTTATTATCTTAAAGGGGGACGGGGATCTAAAACTGGAGGTAGGCCATACTGCATTACAGTCTTTAACTTTGACAGAAAAGAAAAACATGGATCATATAACTGGCATAAAATTTCCTTTACTACAGCAAAGTCTATTGGGCAGTTCTGGGCTACGGACATAGTTAGGTCTGCTACTTTGCTAGGTAAGCATATTTAAACAGGTGCCTGTTTTCTGTGAGAAGGCACCTGTGAAGGCAGCCTCACTCACAGTCTCATGCCCACCCTTGTATATGAGTAACTCCTCCCCCTGCACTGAAGAATCATGGTGTACAAACCACAAGACAGGCTCTGTGTTTTGGCTCATTAATCCTCACTACACTCTGAAGAAATAGAAAAGCAGCAGGCATCACCCATGTTTTATAGGTGAGGATACCAAGGCACAGAAATTAACCTGCCTGAGGCTATAAAGTCAATAATGGAGTCACAAATAAAAGCTGGATTCCCTAACACTGTGACCAGTGCTCCATTCATTAAAAGTAGTCATGGCTGATTTAAGAGCCCCAGGATGGAAACTATTCAGTTTCACCTGACCCAAGAAAACATTTGCTTTATGAAGTGGCTTGCTATACCCATAGGAGGGTCACATCTGTTAGGTCTTTATAGATGTAGGTATCTGTTAGGTTCATGTACGCGCACACACACACATAAACAAATAGAGATCAGAATACATGTATCCCTTGAGTATGCCCCAACTATCTTATGACTTATGATGGGAAATAAAGAAGATTAAACATACCTACTGAAACTAACAGCACTAAAGTATGGTATACTCTTGCATTATTAATTTGTTTTTCAATTATGTTAAATTGCTATCTATAAAAAATTACAACCTAGAAGCTAACCATCTTGCAATTCTTATTTGCCTCTGTAATCAGGGTATAAGCCTGACTTTGTGTGCTCTTTCAAAACCTATAGAAGCAATGAGGGCACAAGAGGCAATTCTGGCATTTTCATTTCAACTACCTAATTAACTGAAAAGAGTGAAATAATATATAGAGAAACATGAGCCAAGTTACAGATTAAAGATATAAAATCCACATAAGGCATTTGCTTGTGATACTCTTGACAATAGCAATTTTAAAATGCAGCCGCCAGCATTCACTAATGTGCCTCTGTGCCCTGACACTGCAAATCAATTTACTCAGAGCCTCATTTGAATAATGTGAAAAATCTAGGAAAATAATTCAACTGCACTAACCTAATATCTGAAATCTTATATATTTTAACTGCTGTTATACCAAACATGTAGAAAAAAACATGAAGAAACAAAATAAACTAATTCTAAAACATCTACAACTTTTTATAAATAAGCATGAATCAACCTACAGATTATAAACATTAAGAGAATTTTTCCATAAAATGGAAATTTCCAAAATGGATTTAACAAGAGTTTCTGAAATAACACAGCAAATTTCCTCCAATGTAAGTTTCATCAAGAAAAAAAAGCACAAATGCTGATTTGAAATATAGAAGCTAATGGTCACAATCCAACTCTAGCTACGGAAGAGAAGAAAACATCAACTTGGAGAGAACAGTCTTTGCTTCATCATGTACCTTGATTCAGGAATACAAGCTGATTTAAAAGCAGTTTTTAAGAGGACTACTTACACTGCATTTCTGGAGGCTCCATAGGACAGTAACAGCCTGACTATATCCATGTGACCATTTCTGACTGCATCATGAAGTGGTGAGTCGTTCTGATAGCCAGTGGTGTTCACCAATGCCTTATGCTGGAGCAGCAATTCCACTACCTTCAGGTGTCCGTGATTGCAGGCTTCATGCTAATTCAGTTAATAAAAGGCATGGGGTGGGGGTGGTGATGAGGAAGAGCAAAGGATAACATAATAATGCCACACTTTAGATAAATAATTGGGAACCTCAATCAGCAAATTTATCCTTATCTAAATACTCATACAGAACATAAGGTTGATGGAAGAGGAAAAACCACTAAGAAGAAATCATCTTTGTGATGAGATTCATAGTGATCAAAATCTGTGCAATTCATGGCAAAAGAAATGCCCTGGGTAAGCATTCTTTTAAAAAAAAGAAAATGCAGCGTTAAGCCAACTCTAGCTCCCAAATTGTTCTACAATAATTTTAAAACATTAAGGTAAAAGGACTTAGTATTTAATAACCAGACCATGTATAGAATCTGGAATTCTCTAAGACTGAAAAGAATATACCACATCAGGTCACCAGTAAATGGTACACCAGCAAATACACATGAGCACCCAGCAGAGTGCATATACAGGAGTTATTTACAAGACAAGTTCTCTTTGCTGAAGCTAGAGACTATTGGATGGCTGGTATTGGTGATAACAGAACTAAACAAATGACAGAAATGGTTAACGACGGAATGTTCAAAGACGCATTACATACAAATCGTCCCTTATGCACAATGAGCTGCCAACAACATCACTATATTGTATTCTTATTAATCTCTGGTATACTGTGCTTTTTTAGCACATTTCAATTCATAATAGGCAATACAACATTTAACATGTGTAAGTCTATATCTAAGAGGAAGGAGCTCAAGTTAGGCATCAGATCCTTCAAATTTACCAACTTTTACTACAGTTTGCCTTAGTGGCATTAAAAAGAAAAAAAAATTAACTTTAAGTTTAGCCAGCCTTTGGAGTTCAAACAATAAAAAGGTTGTGTACCAGACTAAACCCACCCAGCTTAAGAAATTGCCAAGGAAAGGTCATTATATGTACCTTTCAACCTTTTAGCACCTAGTCTAGAGTGTCTCCGAATTTCTGTGCTTAACTTCTAGTTTATAAGACAAAGGCAAACACCTTACTTGTTCACACTCTATGCCCACATTCAAATATCATGCTTATTGTTTTAATGTAATTAAGCCATGTAGTGATTACTTCCAAGTATTTCTACCAGTCTTTTTCCAAAGAATTCTTCACATTGCATTTATAGTAATAATAAGCAAAGTCAAAGATATTTAATTAACATAAACAAACTTTCTCCACTGCCTCTCTCTACCTGCAAATGGATAGACTATAAGTGAGGTTAACACAGATGCTCAGCTAAGATAGATGCTCCACTAAGAATCACTCCCCTGTAATAACATTGTATACTCAGTCCTTCTCACTTCTCTTTGTTCCACAAAAATCAGGTTTCAGTGACATGCCATGCTATAGAATGGAATCCGATGCTCGTTAACTCTATGCATTAGTTAAATTCAGCAATGTGATGTAACTGGATTCCTAAATCTAAAGGTAGTCAAAAGGCAGCCAATTTCTTGCCTATCGCAACTGAAAAGTTAGATGGAAAATAATTATTTTCTTATACTTGGCGAAATTCTTTAGACTAAAACATTGAGTGTGTAGGTGACAGAGGATGATATATGAACAACACACAACTATAAATTAAATGAACTATAAAGAGAAGGAGAATAAAAAAGTAGATACCAGCACCACGAATAAACAAAACAAAACTAGAAAATCACCAATGGTGTCCATCCAGCGTGGTCTTTAACATTTGGGTCACTTCCATTTTGCAAGAGGTATTCAACAGAAGGTACATCACCCTAGCAGAACAATGAAAAATAAAAAGACATTAAAAAGTACTTACAACTGGGTATGTAGCTCAGTGATAGAATACCTGCCAAGCATTCAAAGGGCTCTGGGTTCAGTTTTCTGGTGCTGAGAGGTGGGAGTAAGGAATATCAAGAACGTAAGGAAGCTATTTACGATTGTGGGGAGTTGTTGTTATTCTTTTTTTAAGATTCTGTCTTCTGGGGCTGGAGCGGTGGCTCAGTGGTTTCGGCGCTTGCCTGGCAAGCATGAGGACCCGGGTTCAAACCCCAGCACCACGTACACAACTAAGTGTTGGAGCAACTAAGGCCATGTGAAAAACTAAATAAAGTTGTTTCTCTCTTTCTCTCTCTCTCTCACTGTCCCTCTCTCTTTATAAAAAAAAAAAAAAAAGATTCTGTCTTCTTTAAGATAAAGCTAAGCTTAAATCTTTTCTCTTTGCGCAAGAGCTAAGAAATATTAAGCTATGAATGTATGAATAGTTCCAAGATATTATATCATACTGCCCATCCTTCAATATGGAGTACAAAGTCTTTATTAACAACCCATATTCAAAACACATCTCAAGACACTAAATAAAGAACCCTGGCCAAAGATCATCTGATCATAATGAAGTTTTAAAAGTGATCATTTTATTTGTGCAAAAATCCTCTTTTTGCATGATGAAAATCATTCCTGTTATTTTAAAACAGACACTATTTAACAGCCAAGAAAGCTACTCAGTAAAACCAATGTTAAAACTGCCAAAAAAAAAAAAAAGTTACTGTATTGGCACTCTATTTATGCTAACACATTATAATATTTAGTTTACATTCACCTTATTTACTTATTGCTAAAGCAGATGCACTGTTTAAAATGGCAGGAAAGGAAGCAGAAGAACAAAACAACCCATGAAATAAACATTCAATTTTTATTCCCCTGGTTGAAGACTAAAATCATCTCACATTATCAATTAAGTGAACTACAGGAAGTAACGTGACAAATCCACAATTTTCCTTACAAAATCGTTCCTACTAGATAATAGGTTTTAAATCTTTCTCTCTTCCCTATTTCAACACTCTAGAAATATGTCCAATAATTTTATAATATCAGTTCACTGATGTAGTGAACAGAAAAGGAAGGGTGAAAAATAAGAAAAATTTTCACCTTGTAATCAAAATTTATTTTTGAAGATGAACAAGATATTGAGAACAAGTGAATTAAAATAAAGCATTGAACAAGGAAAACAAACTAAAGGCAGACAACTCTACCTTCAAGTTATCAAGATATTTTCAATTGTTAAATGGTATTAAAATTAAATCCCTTTCCAATCTTGAGTTTCTGTGTCTTATGTGTCCTGATCTAACTAAATCCTAATGTAGGTGAATGGACCTTAGAAGCCGTCTTTTCAAAGAAACACATGAAATAGCTTGAAAACTAGGTTTCACTCTATTCCCAGGCACCAACGAAAGTGAACCCTGGCACACAAGTGAAGCCTGGAGAATCTCCTTTTACTGTCTTTTTTTGTTTGTTTGCTTTTGGTTCTGGGGATTGAACCCAGGCCCTGGACATACACTCTACCACTCAGCTAGTTGAGATCACAATCCTTAATCTAATATGTGAAGAGCTGACATCCATTTTCTACTTAATTACATATTTTTTTAAGTTTTGGTTAACTCTTAAAAGCCTTTTATAAAAATTTATAGTTGAGGGATGGGTTATAGCTCAGTGGAATAGTACTTGTCCAACAGGTACAAGGTCCTGGGTTCAAACCCCAGTACTATCAGAAACATCTAACTATAAAATAAAAGATATTGGCCCTTTTAAAAACAATGTCAGGCATAAGGAAGAAGAATGGTATTTATGCAGTGGGATGGAGATAAAATACTCTTGAAATTACACTATTACAAGTCACTGCATATATAACTAACTCCGTTCCTTTAGAATAACAGAGAGGAGGTTCAGCATCAAAGTCCACGAAGATAAAAGAAAACAAAAATCACTGAGAGCTTATACTGACACATGACAAAAATAATATATACAATGTTGTGTCCAATCAGTTTTGTGATATGTTTCTTTAAGGAAGAATGATATCTCTGACCTCCAATACTTTTTAAAAAATTTGTATGTTTTTAACTGAGACATAAAACATAAAAATTATACATATTTATGGGATATGATGTCTTGCTTGTCTTGCTATACACACACACACACACACAATATAATGTTTAAATTCAGGTAGACAAATCCAGCTTCTCATACATTTATCATTTCTTTAAGGTAAAAAGATTCAAAAGCCTTTTTTTCTACCTTTTTGAAGCATGTAGCACATTATCAGCTTCTAAAGAACTTCTTACTCTTATCTAACTATAGTTTAGCCAATATTCTTTTGAAATGACATTTTTCCTCTATGGGGTTGATAACGTATAAAAGTCATTAACTCCCCTAAATAAAATAACATTTGGTTTTTAAAAAAAAAAATTCTTAAAAACTATTTCTATTTCCAAATTTTGGACAAATTCACATGCATCATATATTTATGCTCCTACATTAAAACTAACTTTTAAGGGTTAATGAGCCTAAAATAAACATTATATGTGTTTCAAATCACTTGTCCCAGTTCCAATAAGAAGCATTTTCCCAAAATTCTTTAGGTTGCAAATTCTGTGCTTTCAATATAACATGTATTTAGCAACCTTTCCTTTATATCAAAGTCAGTTCCAAATGAATTCAGGAACATCTACCAAGAAATAAATTTGAATTATTTTAAGCAATCCCCTGAATATTGAGAAGAGATGAGCAGCCAGAACCATACACATTCCTTAACTTCAACATGAAAACACACACACACACACACACACACACACACACACACACACACACGTAACCCTCCTCAAAAGTTCAGCCACTTTGATTCTACATGGTAATAAAAACACATTAACCTACGAAAAATATAAACGTAAGTGTGGAATGGAAGTCATATGGAAAGTCAAACAATAGAAACAAGAGTGGCAGTTTGGAGAACACCAGCAGAAATCTCTTTTAAGTTGCCAGTTACTATTTTCTTTTATGTCACTTCTTCAAATTATCAAAGGTGTCTTATATTAACATTCCACCCCCTGAAACGGATAAATGATTAGCAAACAGCTTACTTCTTTACACCCAATCTTCTTTCTTCTCCCTAGTACTTAAAAGTTTGTCATATTTTCATCTTTCTACTTTATGTAAATTTAATGTCATGCACATAAATAAAATTATGATAATTAGATAGGGTCCAATGTAACTGGATAAGCTTGAACGATATGAAGTTCCCAGGATATAAATTAACTTCTGCTTCACATTTCTTTAAAATTACTTTCTTTTCTAACAGAATATTTTGAGTAAGAAGTACTCACTCTTATTCCTCATGACTTAGAAGAATAATTGAGGTTTCCTTAAACCACAGCCAAAAGGAAGAAAAAAAATCAAAGCAAAATATTTACAAACGCTTATAAGAAATTTTAAATGGATTTGGTATTTTCAAGTAATACTTTCAAGGCTGAAAACAGAGTATGTGTCCACTGAATTTTTATAATGCTAACTTTTCAATGAAAGGAAAAATTCTTCACAAATTCTCACATATTGCAAACGTGTGCATATTCTAGCAATATAAATTTAACTTTCCAAAACTACAAACATATTTACTTTTCCTTACAGGTTAATGCTTCTAAACTATCGTTAATAAAGATCTTCATAAGAACAATGGAGGACATTACAATTAGGTACAATAAAAATTACTTACCCAATGTGGTTAAACCTTTCCACACAAAGAAACAGACCAGGTAGCTAAAACTCCGTTCAGCAATTAGGTTTTTTTTTTTTTTTTAAGCCATCTAGGATGAAGCCCTAAAATATGTTAAGCTTTCCTCTGGCTTCTTAGTATTTCCTTAATAATTTCACAAATGATTCTGACTACCTGCTCAGTATTACAATGAGTAACTGGTATTACAAGGCAGACTTACACATAAATGTTGGAAGACTGAATGGAAGAGGTGGAAATTGATTCCATCAGGTGTTCCACAAATTAAAATCATGAATATATCTGAGATGCCAGTTTGCTTTTGTGTCCTTTACTTTCTCATGAAGGACACATAATAACAACACAACTTGCATAACAAATTACAAAGTCAAACCCTGAAGGAGACACCCCTCCCAAGGGATTTGCTCGATTCTACCCAGCAGATCGCCATCATGTTTGTTAGTCTAAGCAGACCCTACTTTGAAGTTGCCCTGTAGTGTGCCCCCCCAAAATGACCACATCCCAATCCCCAGTACCTGTGAACGTGCTAGGTTACACAGCAAAAGGAACACTGCAATATCACCAAGGGCATGGACCTTGAAAAGAGAGAGCAGTCTATACTATCCAAGTGGCTCCGATCTAATCAGTCTGTCTGTCTTTACTGATTTATTTATTTAACCTTTCTTGGCTACATCTGGGAGGATATGAGGAAGACTCAATCTGCTGCTGCTGGACTTGAAGACAAGAGGAAGTGAAGGATCAACTAAGGAATATGACAGACTCTAGAACCTGGGAATGGCCCTCAGTTGCATGCCAGAAACCAAGATCTCTGTGCTAACACAAACTATGCAGTTCCTGCCAACCACCCCAATACGCGCGGGACAGATCCCCCACTAGGGCCTTAAGTAAACAGCTAACAGACTCATCTTAATCTGATGAGACTAATCCTAAAGTTCTGATCCGCAGAATTGTACGAAAATTAATTTGCACTTTTTTTCTTTTATTAGAGAGGGACAGTGAGAGAGAGAACCAATTTAATTTTAGTTTTTCATGTGGCCTTCGTTGCTTTGACACTTGGTTGTGTATGTGATGCTGGGGTTTCAACCTGCGTCCTCGCACATGCCAGGCAAGCTCTGTAACTGCTGAGCCACCACTCCAGCCCAATCTACACTGTTTATTAATTCATTAAAGCTTGTGGTATACACAGAAAGCTGACACAAGTGGTTAGAGCAGGAAAAGACAAAGGATATGGAAAGGGTATAGCCAAAGATCATGCCTACAGATAAGTTTGGGACAAGATATTAAACAATGTTCGTAATAAGATTCCCAAGTTCTAAGACAATTCTGCAAAGCCCTAACTGCAGCAGAAGAAACTAACCAGCCCAGGATAATAATACAACTACAGATATATTCTCTACCTTCTCAGTGTATATAACAAGCATGGACAGGGCAACCACACCTCCTGAACTCAAGAGAACCCATGAACTATGGAAACTGCAAGTCCACCAATATGCTTTAGACAAAAATAACAACTAACAACAAAGAAAAACTTTGTCTTTTGACAGCACAAAACCTGCTACTTTCCTTTACTTGCTTCGATCACCTTAAAGGTCACCAAATCTAAATTCATTATGCATAGGAACTCTTTCCTCTTTCCCTGTTCCTTGTTCCAGTTTATGGTAGCTTTAATTTTAAAGGCCCTTCAAATTCTTTTCAAAGTAGGTGAGTACAAAATCTAATTGAGACAGAAGAATTACAGTATTTGGTTTTCTATTACACTCAGATTGTTTACTCTTTGTCTATAAATGAGAAAATTAGGATAAGAATAAGATAAAAACTATTTCCAAAAGAGATAAACACACTGACAAATCCATTGTTCTGCTCTGTTTTTCCCAAGCATTTGTCTAACTGAAGATCAAACTTAGGGGGGTATACATTCAGTTCACAGTAATGTTAAAAAATGAAAAACACTATTAATTTATGACTTAAAAACAATAAAAGTGAGCAAAACTTTTCCAAATGTACTGTATCAGAATCTGCTAGCTTATGAGAAAAACAGCATTTGATTATTTAAGTTCAAAAAAATAAAATGGGTAATTCTAATTCTGGCAAGATCTAAGTAAACTGATGAAACTCATATGAAACAATCATGAACATATCAATAAAGCTCATGAAGACAGGATCATGCCACTATTTTCCCCCATCTTAATATTCTTTTTTATTTTTAGTTTAGTTTTGTTTTTTTTTTTTGAGGGGGGGAGAAAGTGAGAAGAAAAAGAAAGAATCAACTTTATTTGTTCATCTAGATTTCGTTTTTCCGACACTTCATTATGGATGTGGTGCCAGGGTTTGAACTGGGTCCTCACACATTCCAGGCAAGCACTATATAACTGCTGAGCCATGGCTCCAACCCCTTAATATTCTATAGTAGCTTTTTTCCATGACTGGACCAAAAGAATACAAACTATGGCCTGTGGGCCAGCCACCTGAGTTTGCATATTATATTTTGTTGGTTTATATATTGTCTATGGCTGCTTTTGCTCTAGAATGAAAGAGTTGATCAGTCATGACATAGACAATATGGCTTGAAAAACTGAAAATATTTACTCTACCTCCTTAAGAAAGCATTTACTAAAATGCAAACAGTGGCACACACCTGTAATCCAGCTACGCAGGAGGCTTGCAACTTCAAGCCAGCCTGGGCAACTTAGTGAGACTCTCTCAAAATAAAAAGTGGCTGGGGATGTAGCTCAGCACTGGAGCATCCCTGGGCTCAATCCCTAGTAAAACACACACACACACACACACACACACACACACACACACACACCAAAAAAAGAAGAAGAAGAAAGAGAAAGAGAGATGGTAGGCCCTAGGTAGGCTCTAAATAGCTTCATTAATAAACTATACTTATAATCAGAAGAAAAATTCTCTACCAACAATAAGTGAATGCTTTCCTGGAGGTCTAAAAATTACCAATATATAAAACACAGAAACTAAAACAGCCTACATTCATAACCTACTGGTCAGAAAAATGAACAAAAAACACCAATTATTACACTAGCTTCTTTTATCTATGAAGCACTGACAACACTAAGATTATAACAGCTTATGTGTACATAATATGCATATATATTTTATATAGTAAAAACAATCAGGAAAACTTATAAGTCATATTTGGAGATATCAAAAACTTTAAAACACAACCAGAGTAAACTTAAAAAACTTCCAGCTGGGGGCTGGAGCAGTGGCTCAGTGTTTGCAGCACTTGCCTGGCATGTGTGAGGATGAGGGTTCGATCCATAGCACCAACTAAGTGTTGGAGCAATGAAAGCCACATGAAAAACTAAATAAAACTGATTCATTCTCTCTCTCTCTCTCTCTCTCTGTCCCTCTCTCTCTCTAAAAAATAAAAAACCTCCAGTTGTCCAAACAATAGTGGTCTGCAGGCTTCCCCCACCTTAGGTCCCCCCCACCCCTGAATGGCAATAGTAACAGAGTATTTGATATTAATGTAAAAGCAAAGGGGGAAGAAACAGTTAGCAAGTATTCATTTTTATGCTTTTCCCTTTCTTACACAAAAATACAGGAACTGCTGGACACATTCAATGTCCATATTACATTTTTCCCCTGGTGTTACCCACCAGCCTCACGTTTGAGGACCTCCAAAGGATTTCTTCCACACTTCCCACATTCCTCTAGCCATTGAAAGATTCCCTGAGTGAACTTACCATGTGAAGTCACTGAGAGTACATAAAAGCTGCCCTTAATTAGGACTAAGCCCCACACACTATATTTCTATCATTTGCAAGAAATCAGAGCAGTCTATAGCATTACGGCACTTACTACCCCTTGCCACGGTAGTACTGGGCCAGTTTCAAAGACTAACCACCACAAGTGGATCTCATGCCCAGAAAGCAGGTCAGGTTCCAAACAACAGCACTGCCATCCCAGGTACTAAGTCAGTAGAGAATCAACTTCAGTGAACAGGCTAGTAAAACAAATGGCTGACTGTTGGGCACAGTAGGGGTGCCCTACTGTAGGGGTTTTGTGTTTTTGTGTTTTTGTTTTGGTACTAGGGATTGAACCTCAGGGTGCTTTACTACTGACAATTGAACATCCCAGGCCCAGGGCGTTCTATTTCTTATTTGGAGATTTGGAGGTAGGGTCTTGACCAGGCTGACCTGGAACTTGTGATCCTCCTGCCTTAGCCTCCCAAGTGTGCATCACCATTTCCAGCTGTGAAGCCATTCTGATAGTCAAACACCTGGAGTCACTTGACAAATATATAGACCACATCTTCCAGATTCTGGCAGTGCTGACAAGGAGTGTCAAGAGACACGAACTTGTCCCCTCACAGCCTCCAGCTCTTTTGCTAGGTAAAAACTTCTTGCCAAAGATGAAGAAAATAAACAACAATAGATGCTGGAGGGGCTGTGGAGAGATAGGCACACTAACACACTGTTGGTGGAGCTGCAGACTGGTACAGCCCCTCTGGAAAGCAGTATGGAGAATCCTTAAGAAATTAGGGATGACTCCACCATACGACCCTGCTATTCCACTCCTGGGTATCTTTCCAGGGGACTTAGA
>PVKS010013995.1:0-49415 GCA_004027875.1 Aplodontia rufa | reverse complement strand
TGTTAAATCCAGATAAGGTGTAATGTTATACAACATAATACTTTTTAGAGATATTGTGGGAAGGGAAAGGGAGGGATAAGGGTGGGTTATTGGTGGGGGGCACTCCTGGGGGCAATTCTAATATCAGGAATATATGAGCATTTATTTTATTAAAAACTTGTATGGTTGTTCTATAATAAATCTCAAAAAAATCTTAAAGTTGGGCAGTGTTTTAGTGAGTTTTTCATCACTGTGACCAAAAGACCTGATAAGGACAAATATAAACACCAAAGGCACACGCTCAGTGATCCACCTCCTCCAGTCACACCCAATCTGCCTGTAGTTACCACCCAGTTAATCCATTCAAGTGGATTGATGCGCTTGACTAGGTTAAGGTGTTCATAACATTTCTGACCTTTCTTGGACTGTCTCATACATGAACTTTTAGGGGACACCTCATTTCTAACCATAACATTCCACTTCTGGGCCACAAGAGTTCATCTCAAATGCAAAATATATTTAGTCCATTTTCAGGAGTACACATAGTATACATAGTCTTAACATTGCCTAAAATTCCAAGTCCAAAGTCTCTTGATACTCAATATAAACTCTCAGCATGCACCCCTATAAAAAAATCAGAATTATATATATCCAATATATAAAGTCCATTCCACAAGGGAGAAAACTGAGCATAGAAAGAAGGGATGGGACCAAATCTGAAATCCTGCTAGGCCAATGAGTCCTGTAGCTCCACATCTAGAATCTGGGGTACATCACATAATGATATTCTATCCAAAGGGCTTGTGCAGCTCTGCCTCTATGGTTTTGCTGGTTGTAGCCCATATGGCCTCTTTCAACTCGTCTCTCAATTCCTGCAGTTTTCCTTGGCAGACATCCCCTGCCACTAGCACATCTTAATCTTACGGGTCTCCACTGCAACTTAGGCTTTCTTCTCATATCTCTGTGCCCTCTCAGGGGCTTCTCACAGGGACTCCAACCTGCTGCACTTTCTGACCTCCCAGAGCTTCCTCTGAAAATTGTGGGAGTCTTCATGACCCCCTAACTCCAGTGTCCTTCATTTCTGCAGAACCAGCACCATGTGGTAGATGCCA
The DNA here is from genome assembly GCA_004027875.1 of Aplodontia rufa. Lineage (NCBI taxonomy): Eukaryota > Metazoa > Chordata > Mammalia > Rodentia > Aplodontiidae > Aplodontia > Aplodontia rufa. Next base: position 48,324 of record PVKS010013995.1, on the reverse strand, counting down.
AGGTCTGCTACCATCACCAGCAGTAATCAAACCTCCTGTGGCCACAGCAGCCTCTGAGTGCCTGGGCAGCTGAGCATTTGAAATGTTTTCCTAGGCTGTCCTGTGCAAGCAGGGTGCCCCACTGGTCTAAGAATTTTCACTTTTATAACCTCAAGCCTGAAGTGGGTGTGGTCTTGTCACTTTCTCAGACACCGTTAGGCTATATTTTCTGTTGTTTCTGGGTAAAGTACTTAGCATCTCTTTAGTGTCTATAATCATTTTAACTACCAAAATTTCCTTAGCTCCAGTTTTACTCATAGCTTTTTGGACAAGTTGTAAATTTTTCAAATCTTTAAATTGTTTTCTGCTCCAAGTAAACTTGGCTGAAAACTGCCAACAATATCCACACCACTGCCTGAATGCTATACTGTCTTAAATTTTCATCCACAAGATTAGTATATCACCTTTAATTGAGCCTCACAGAAAGTCTCAGAACATGGGCAACAGACAACTTCTTAGCTAGAATGTAATATGAATGGCCTATAGTCCAATTTCCAGTAGAATTCTCCTCTGAAACCTCATGAGCCCAGACTTTACTGTCTACAGTCTGGTCTGTGCTTCTACCAGAATTTCCCATTAAGCTCCACTTCCGATAATCTAAAGATTTTCTAGCTTGCATCTCTAAACCGGTCAAAATATTCCCACAAATTCCAAAAAGCTTCTGAAACACATGGTCAGGTTAATCAACAATTACCCCACTTCTCCATACCAATTTTTATTTTAGTCAGCTTTTTCATCACTGTGACCAAAAGACCTGACAAGAACAGAAAGTTTATTTAGGGCTCACAATTTCACAGGTCTCAATTCACAGATGGCCAGCTTCCTTGCTCTGCACCCAAGGTGAAGCAGATCATGGCAGAAGAGGACAGCAGCTCAGGACTTGGCCATGAAGCAGCAGATAGAGGCAGTTCTGCTCAATAAGGACAATATAAACCCCAAAGGCTCACCCTCTGTGATCTACCTCCTTTAATTACATATCTGCCTATAATTATCACCCAGTTTATCCATTCAAGTGGATAAATGCACCAATTAGGTCCAAGTATTCATAACCCAGTTATTTCATCTGACCTTTCTTGCATCATCTCACATATAAGCCTTAGGGGGACACCTCATATCTAAGCCATATAAGGTAGTGCCAGTCCCATAGCTTTTTCTCCATTGTGTTGACTATTCTGGATGTTTTCCTTCTTCATATGAACTTTAGAATTCAGGAAATATTTCAGAATGCAAATTTGAACAATAAGACCACGACTCAAAATAGCCGAAGTTCAGGACATTTGCAACATGAAGTACTAGTAAGGATGTTGAACAGGGATTCTCATTACCACATTAGATAATTTGACAGTCTCTAACAAAACTAAACATACTTGTACCATGCAATCCAGCAATTACACTTGATATTTACCCTCAGGAGTTGAAAAATATGTTTATACAAAAACCTAAGTATAGATATTATATAAATATATTCATAATTACCCAAACTTAGAAGAACTAATGTCCTTCAGTAGCTGAATGGTGTTATTCAGGGCTAAAAAAGAAATGAGTAAAAAGCCACATAAAGATAAGGAACCTTAAATGCATATTGCTAAGTGAAAGGTGGCAGTATGGAAAGGGTATGTAGTGTTCACTTCCAACTATAGGAAATTCTGGAAAAGACAAGGCTATGTAGAATAAAAAGATCAGAGGTTGCCAGGGGCTATGGTGAGGAGAGGTGAATAGATGGAATACAGAGGAGTTTTAGGGTAGTGAAAATGTCTTGTGTGATACTATAAAGATGGATAAATGGCATGTTTATACAAATCCATAGAACATAAAAACCAAGAGTGAACTTTAATGTGACTGTAGTCTTTGGTGACTAGGATGTGTCAATGTAGATCCATTTGTAATAGGCATACCACTCTGGTAGAGATACTGATAGTATAGGCTACGCATTTGTGGGAGCAAGACATATAGGATAGCTGAACTATCCACTCTGAGCCTAAAACCACTCTAAAAAAGTCTATTATTAAAAAGAATTCGTATAACTTGGATATTCTCTAATATCAATAGTGATGCTAATAACAAGAGTTTAAAAATCGTTTATAAATTGTTCTAAATGATTTGTTGGTTGTAAAAATATAAATTTGAAAATACTTAGAACTGAGCATTACAAATAAGTATATTTGGTTTCTATAGACAATAGAAGTCAAAGGGACAGAAATAGAGGTTCTTCTAAGTGGAAAGTCTCTAAATTTATGTTTCAGGATCTAGAAATTCATTTTCATGAGAATTATTGTATAATAAATTGCCTAATCAGATAACTTAAAAAATCAGATTCAGAAAATGTCCAGGGAGAAGTAAATGGACAAATTTAAGACAAAATCTGGAAAAAAACCCCAGGTATTTATAACCAAATGCAATTTCTACTTTTAAATAATGCATGCTTCAAAATGAATGTAGGTTCTTACAGGTAAATGTAGTTACCTATACTCTTAAATATTTATTAAGGACCTATAATGTATAAAACACCAAAATAAGTAGGTGTTATGGTTTAGATATGAGGTATCCTCCCAAAGCTCATGTATAAGATAATGCAAAATTTTTCAGGGGTGAGCCGGGAATGGTGTGGCACATGCCTATAATCCCAGCAACTCGGGAGGCTGAGGTAGGAAGATTGTAAGTCCAAAGCCAGCCTCAGCAACTTAGCAAGACCCTAAGCAACTTAGCAAGACCCTATCTCAAAATATAAAAAAGGTTTGGAGATGTGGCTTAGTGGTAAAGCATCCCAGTGTTCAATTCCTTGTACAAAAAATAAAAAGATGATTTTCAGAGGTGAAATGAATGAATGAGAGGTGGATTAATCCAGTGATAGAGATTAACTGGGTGGTTAACTGTAGGAGGCAGGTCACCACGGGTGTGCCTTTGGGGTTTATATTTTGTCCCTGGTAAATGGAGCTCTCTACCTCCTGTCTGCCATGTCCCAAGTGCCCTTCCTTCACCATGCCCTTCCACCATGATGTTCTGCCTCAGCTTGGGTCCAGGATTAGAGTTGGCTGATCCTAGACAATCTCTGAAACAATGAGACAAAAATGAACTTTTCCTCCTGTAAGTGTTCTTTTGGGGTCTTTTTGTCACAGTGAAGCAAAGTTGATCAACACTGGGGAAAACAAATGAATCAGACAGTACCTGTTTTCAAGGAGCTTCTAGACTACTGAGGAGCACAAAAAAAAAAAAGGTACCCATTAAAAAAGTGTATGAAGTCCAGAGGTTTGCCTACCATGTTATGGATGGACTCTAGGTGCAACCTGGGATTCAATAATGGCTTGTGGAAGAAAAAGCTATGCAAGTTTCCTAAGGTTGCACATTACTTTTCCTGTACATAGCCTAGCCCTTACCATAAGCAAAATGTACTGAAGAGTTTCAATGTCTCTGAACTTTTCTGAAAGGTCTAAAACAACCTCACAATTCGACTTCTCAGTTACATTGCTCAAGAGAATTAAGCAAAAAAAGTATAAAGCAAGAATTAGTGGCCATAAGGAGATAAAGATTGAACTAGGGCATCTTTTGCAAGACCAACACTATGTTGAGCCTTTGGAAATGGTCCTTTGGGGTAAGCATCAACATAGGAGAGCACATTAATTTATTCCAATTAAAAAAATTGGCATTCTAACTATCCAATTGGAAAGAACAGTCAGGTTCATATTACAGTGTCTATTTACTGCTTGTCTTTCAATATAAACACATATCAGGTACCTGGGAATGACAGATTGATCAGGAAAAAAGTGGTCCATACCTTAGGGTTGAATGTTGCAAGGGAAAAGAAAGTGACTTTGGCATTTGGAATTTAACCACATAATTTTGAAAATAAAACCGATTAAACTCACCCAATTTCCATGTCTTCTTTATATCTGTCCCAAAATGAGACTTACTGAACTTCTCCTTGCTCCAAAGTCAGAATGAAAAACTGTAACTGAGCATTAGACATCACTTGAACACTCACTCTGCTGCCCTGCGATTCTCCTGAGACATTTTCAATTCTGAAAAGGTATGTGGCACATTGAAAACAATGTCACTTAACGCAGCAATATTTACAGAAGGCCAAACGTAGCTCAACTGGACCATCTGGTATGATTGGTGTTTTAACAGCTACTGTTCTATAAAGTGTTTCTTTGCTATCCATTCTGCCATAATTGCTGGTTTTCTGCGGTTTATTTCCTCTCAGGCTTCTCTTCTTTGAGGATTGGTGTTAGTGCAGCTATTGTGCCCAGTTAATTGTACTTAAAGTATTTTCTGCTTTGTATGTATTAGGCTGGCTTGAGACAGATTGTGCTGCATTGGGGGACTTGTTACAAAAAATTTCAGGATAGGTTATCACACTTTGAGATATGTATAAATGTGTGTGTGAGCACACGTGTTTTGGAATTTGAGTATTGCAAATAAGTCCCTCAGAGTGTGTTTTGTTTGTTTTCCAGCACACAAAGGGCTTTTGGAGTTTGGTTAGTTTCCATGCCAAGAGCTCTGAAGAGTCAAGAGGCAGTACTTCCTCTGGGAAGCCTATGGAATTCTCTTCAGGGATGCTCCGTAAAAGAAAATAAAAATGTACAGAGCATAGAAACTCACCAGCGCGGTATGAAACCAGACACAGGATTGTGCCTCTCGTTTTTGGAATTTACGTTGTCCTGGGCTTTGGGGGTATTCTGTTTCTTTTCCTACGTATTCTTTTGCAATTATTCGAAAACTAGATCCGACTTTGCTTGGCTTCCCTCGGTTTTCAAGCATGGCCATCATTATTTGAAACACGGGTCAGCTCTCACATTAAAGAGGGAAGTATCCATTTTTCTGACAATATGATGGTAGGTTCATTTTTTATGTTTAGTGTGCAGAAAGGGGAAAAATAAAGGCAAAAGTCAAATTTAAGTATCTCTATGCCATGAACTTAGTGTTAGAAGTTTCTGTAACAAAACACGTTTTAGTGAAATTTTTTATTTTATAAATCCAAGTCAGTTCCAAATTGTTCTTTCATCTTAAAAGATTTTTTAAGTCTAATGCCTGTAAAAGATACCTCCTAAGGAAACACTAACTTTTTTAAAAAAATGCTAGGTAAATGACTTCTGATCTAGTAAAGGAAGTGGGCTCCATTAATTTGAATTCTGTACTAACAAGTCTTCAATGTCACAAATGAATTTTAAAATATTAAAATTTTAGCCAGCAGGCCACTTAGCAAAGAATTATAATGGTATTTAATTGAAAAGCTTAAATAGCATGACAGAAGATTCTTACATTAAGGAATATGTCAGAATAGGGGGTTCACTACCACTCCCGAGTGTCCTGGAATTTCCGCACACAGGTAGAGAGAAAAGCAGTAAGGAAAAGCATAGACCTGTAGGATTAGGGAAGGACTGGAGTCAATGCATAAGGGAAAGTAGTGTTGATCGTTTGGAGCCCCTGGAGCAGGGGATTGGTGGTGATACTCACATAATTCATTAGACATAACATGCATGCATTTGTAGAGGCCCAACATTCAGGAGAATATCTGATGATCTCACTTGAGCTTTGCAGTTAAAAAGTAAAGATTCAAGCTCATGCTGACAGCTGCAAAGCTGAGACGGTTGCATCACTTTCCAGGACCTGCATTGGCTCCTATGAAACTCAAAAGATGTCATTTCTTCTTTGGGGTGTTGTCATGAGGATGAAATAACGCACCAGGGCTGACAGTGCCTGCACACAGTAGGCAGTCAAAGCACATTAACTGTCTGCTTCCTCTGCCCCACTTAGCACTTGCACTACTTGCCAGAGTTTGGCAATTTCATCATCTGAATTTATAAATTCCATGAACCATAAACTATACACTGCCTTATAGATGCACCCCGTCATCCCCCGATCACCTATTTTACTAAAATTAATGTGAATCAATCCCTTGCTAGGCATTAGACGAGTGAGCTCTACTCAGGGTTACTGATTAGAGAAGGGTTCTGGAAAGAATTGTGAAGGTGCAGAGCTGAAATGAGTTTGGTTCAGTGGAAGAACAACTGTGACATCTAAAGGCAGCTGGCCAGGCTGAAACAGCTTTGGTTCAGAAACAAAGCTGTTCTGCAACTGTCAAACAGCATTGCCATGTACTGAAGTAAGGACTAGATATTGTTTTCCTGCTATTTCTCTTATTACACTTTGCTATTCAGTACAGATCCCTTTTGCAATAAAACCACGAAAGTCTCCGAAAAGTAAATATGTCCCTTCATTAATCACCACATTCTACTTATTTTTTCTCCCTCAGTTTTACTAGTGAGGAGTCTGCAGTACCACAAACCATCGACTAGTGTGCTACCTTGATTAAGGCACAAAACGTTAAAAGCAAATTACTATGAAAGTATGAAACAATTTGCACTTAATGTTTCAGTCATATCTGCAAAAAATATGACTTAAATATAGTTTTATTAATAATACATATTTTAATTAAACGGCTGGAGGTGCATCTAGCAGGAAAAATTGAATCTTCTCTGGATTTCACATACTGGTATGATTCATGGGCAGTAAATATGCAAAGCTTTATGCCCATAAGGCAATCAAACGCCAAAGCTGATACGCATGTTTTTATCTAAAAAGAATGAAATCTAGTAAGGGTTAGAAATAATCATAACAGACTGCCAGAGAAGGCTAATGAATTGGCTCCAGCCAACAGTATCCTTTCCATATGATAGAATCATCCTTTCAGCTACAATTACATCCACTCCAACATTTATTACTTGCATTATTCTCATTATACACAAAAATCCCATACATGTACTTCTACACATTGAAAACTTCAATACTAGCAATAAAATCCTGTGATACAAGTGACACCTCTGTGAAGTCGGAAAGGCTTTGCATTGCTACTTAATCCCAGAGGACTCCACTTTAGCTCCTGCCACTTCCTGACCTTGGTCTGGTGTATTACCACCTTGCAGTCATCACCATAACAAAATGTCAAAGACGGGGTGGGGGGACTTAGACAGCAGAAATTCATAATGTTGGGGGCTAGAAGTCTGAGATCGGGGTATCAGCAGGGTTGGATTCTCCTGAGGTCACCCCACTTGGCTTGTAGCTAGATAGCCATCTTCTCCCATTGTCATCACATGGTCCTTCTGCATATGTCTATGTCCCAATTTCCTCTTCGTATAAGGATACGAGTCCTGTGGAATTAGGGCTTCGCCCTAGTGACCTTATTTTAGCTTACTTATCTAACTCAGGATAACTTCTGGAAATAAAGTTATGTTCTGAGGTCCTGTGAGTTAGGACTTGAACAAACGAACTTCAGCAGAGGAGAAACCAGCCTGCAATACCTGGAGATCGTCTTTGAGATGCGTAAGTTAATGCTGTCTGCCTCTATGCCAGCTGTCATGGCATTTTGCCACGAAGAACCTGCTAATGTATAAAACAATGCAGAGTGAATGCGAAAGCTCAGGTTCACATTTACTTAGAAATTTGAATTTCTGATAAAATTATCCATATTATATTTGTAATCACTTTGTAAAGAGAAGGACAGTGAGAATCAATTTGAATTTTTCACATGGCTTTCATTGCTCTGACAGTTGTGTACGTGGGTTGCTGGGGTTTGAACCTGTGTACTTGTGCATGCCAGGCAAGCACCATAACCACCGAGCCACTGCTCCAGCCCCTGTAATCGTCACTTTAAAGCATTTGAAAGTTAAAAACTGAAAGCAGATTGTGAATTAAAGGTGAAAGGTCATCAGGCCCTCCAGCCTTACCTCCACTGAGTCAGGAGCCACAAGTTTTGAGCACACTAAAGTCATGCTTGCAGGGATAAAGTACACTTGTCATTGCCTTTGCAAGAAGGCCAGGTGACCTGGAAAGTACTTTTGGGATGCTACAGTCAATTCTTACACATTTATAATTGTTCTGTCTTCCTGATAAGTTATCCCTTTGTCAACATAAAATATCTGTATCTCTATTACTCAGTCTTCAAATCCATTTAAAAAGTAACTCCAGATTTGCTTATCATCTTGATGTATATATTGATTTCCATTCAACCTATTTGTGTCTTCATATTTAATGTGAATCTTTGTGTGAAGTATGTAGCAGAATCTTGCTTTTTTATCTGTTCTGTCAATCCCATTTTTCCAATTTTTCAGTCATTCACATCTAAATTGACTTGAGATTAGGGTCTACCATTTTGTCATTCAATTTGTTTTTCCCTTTTGTAATTTGTGTTCCTCTTGATGCCCTCTTTTTGGTGCTTTGAATAAATTTTAGTATTCCATTTAATTTATGTATTAGCTTTTCAGCTATGTCTCTTTGTATTATACTTAGGGGTTATAAAATACGTATCAAACTTTAACAGTCTATGTAGAGTTCACATTGTATCGCTTCCTATAAAATGGAAAAGTCTTGAAATCAAATTGCCGCTTGATCACCACCCTCAACTGAAGTTGATACAAAAGTCACCATATTACATCTACATACATTGAAAACCCCATCCAACAGCATAATTTTCTTTAATGTTTTTAAAGAACAGAAAACAGTTTATGATTCCCTATCCACATACCCCTTCCTGTTAGTCTACTGATTTCTGAATATCTAGCACCATCTCTCTTCAGCCTAAAAAACACCCTTTAGCATTCCATAGACAGCAGATATGCTGGAGACAAATTTTCTTAGTCTTTTATCCAAAAATGTCTTTATTTTAAGTCCTATGAAATATCTTTCAGAAGGTAGAGTTTTGGGAAACAACCTCCTTTTTCCCTGCACTTTAAAGATGCTGCTCTATTCTGTCCTGGTCTCCATAGGCACACAGGATATCCATAGTAACTCAAGTCATTGTCCACCTATACGCAAATTATTTTTTCTAGCTGCTTTCAGTACTTTTTGCTTATCCTTGATTTTCAGGAGTTCAACTATAATGTAGCTATCCTTGATTCTTTGATTTCCTTCTGTTTATTCTTCACAATACACATTCATCTATTGTTTTACTTTCACCAAATTGGGTGCTTGGATATTACTTTTTCTAATTTCTTTAATGTTTATTTTCTCTTGTTAGAACTTGTATTATCCCACGGGGACTTTTTTTATACGTTTCCATGTTTTGTTCTGTTCTTCAGACTGGACAATTTTTATCCATCAATCTTCAAGCTATTTCTTTTGTCATTTCCATTCTACCAATGATCCCACTCATTTCAGATACTAAACTTCCGATTTCAAAATGCCCATTTGAGTCTTTTATACTTTCTATTTCTCCGCTGGAGTGTTTGTATTCCTATACCTCAAAGGTCATAGACATAATCGTGTCTTTAAATTGTCTACTAGTTCAACATTGAATCATTTTGCAGTAAGGCATTTGTTCATAGTCTTTTCCTTTAGGAACTGGTTACATTTTCTTGTTGTATTTGTTGTCTTATATTTAATTGTAAATTTTATTCTGGACCATGTGAATGTTATGTTTTGTAGACAGTTCTGATTATCTGAAGAGTGTTGATATTTGTTTTGGCAAGTGATTCAACCTCTTAGATACAGATTATAATTTCTGTCCCATCTCTGAATGAGTCAAATTTTGCTTTAGGTCTCTAAGCTTGTGTTACATTGCTTGGGGTCTAAACCACACTGGGGTTAGGGTGGGATATGGTGGATTTACACACAGAAATGAGGAATTCTAGGCTCTCCTCTCCAAAATTCACCTCAGTTTTCCATAGCCAGAAAGACAACATTTGCCAGAAAAGAGGCCACTTCTGCCAAACAACTCTGAGGTTTACGCACAGAGCAAATCTATGTATTGAAAAAGAAAAAAAAGGAATAACTCCCTTCACAGTCTGCCTACTCCGATTCCTTTCAATATTTGAGTCTTTGCTAGGTATTTCATATTACATCGAGTTTTACTGGGCAAGGTGGAGTACGGTGGATTTACATCACCATACTGAAAAATTCCTGGCTTATGTTCAAATTCCATTTTTTTAACTTTTTTTTTTTTAAAAGAGGGACAGTGAGACAAAGAGAAACAACTTCATTTAGTTTTTCACATGGCCTTAGTTGCTCCAACAGTTATGTACATGGTGCTGGGGTTGCCAGGCAAGCACCGAAACCACCCAGCCCCTCAAATTCCCTTTTAGACACAGCAGGGAGACAAGTTGTGAAGATACGTGTTTAGGTACTTTCACTCCACTTGGGTCATTCCAGAACCAAAAGAATTTAGCTACAAGCAGGTATGGGTATGGAGTAAAGTAGCCCAACAGCCTGAAATTCACCTAAACAGCAAGTGCATCCACACAATTTTAAGTTGGGAATCAGAAGTAGTTATTTCCAATTGCTCATCATAACATCAAGTAACTTTAATATTGTAGATTTAAATTTATTACTCTAATACTCAAATTTCAAATAAATCCAAATGCAAAATAAGAGTAGACAGAAACCAAGCACCTTAAAAACAATTATCTTAGCTCTTTAAGCAAGCCACGTGTGACCCTGACTAAATTAAAAAATGAGGAAATCCTGTCCATGAATCCATTATCACCTCATGAAAGCAATTATAATTAACTTGTACAAGGTTATAGAATGAGTGTTGTCAGGACCTAAAAACATTCTGCATGTATTTATTGAGCCCTACATACTCAGGCACTTGTTTTGGGTTTTGTTTTGTACCAGGAATTATGTTGAACCCAGGGGTACTTAATCACTTGTCCGGTCCCAGCTGGCAGGAACCGAACAGCTGTTGACTGGGAATGAAGTAGACACACTGGCCCCAAGTTCTCCAAGCAATTTCTCCCTTTACCTCAGCTAAAGGCCTCCAAGCGCTTCCTTCTCCGCCTTCTCAGAGGCAGGGCCTTTAAGACATTTTTTTAGAGTCAAAGCTATTCACATTTTAGAGTCCCTATTTCTGCAGCCGAGGCTCTTAAGTCTGCATGGGAGGGTTTTCTTCTGCTTGTACTGCTGCTGATCTCTCCGCTGTCTCTGCTGCTGCTTCTCTGTCTCAGCTTCTGCTGCTCTCCTCTGTCTCTGCCACTGCTGCTTCTCTGACTAGTGGCTACTACTGTCTCGTTTCTGCCGCCTGCATGGGAAAGTCTCTGCTCACTAGCGTCATCTACTAGAGTCATCTTCTGCCTCCTGCATGGGAGGCTCTCCTCTCACTAGTGTCATTTCCCAGTGGCTACGCTTTTTTCCCTGTATGCCCGGTATTTATCTGTTACAACAACCAATAGGGATACGGTGCAAACACATTCAACCAATTTTAACAAATGAGCGGCCAAATAGCTTAGTCATGCGGTCAGGCAGTTTGCTAATTACAAGCCAGCTGGGCCTCTTAGAGTTGTTTACCACCAATTCTTTTACAAGCCAGCTGGGCCCCTTACAGAGTTATTTACCACCAGTTCTTTTCTCTAGCATCCCTCCAGGCATCATGTTGGCCTCAGTCGCCAACAATCACTGAACCACATCCCCATCCATTTTTATTTTGAGACAGGATCTCACTAAGTTGCTTAGTGCTTGACCAAGTTGTTGAGGCTGGATTTCAGCTTGCAATTCTCCTGCTTCAGTCTCCTGTGCCACTGGGATTACAGACACGCACCACTGTGCTCAGTCAAGAAAACTATCTTCAGAGAAGAGCATACAGAAAGATTCTGAAGTTTGCTACAATTTTTTCTTTGCAGTAGTGGGGATAGAATCTACTGAGCCACATCCCCAGTCCTGCTGTAAACTTTTGAAGGAGCAATACTTTCTCCCTTCCACCATTACATTGCAATTTATGCAGGTTACTTTTTATTACAACGTATTTTTTATTTGATCAATGTTCTTTATGTGGGGCTATAGTATTCTTAGGAAAACTGCGTAGAAAATAACTGATTTGATATGATTTTTTAAAAGAGGGACAGTGAGTGAGAGAGAAAGAAAAGCAATTTTTAGTTTTTCATGCGACCTTCGTTCCTGACACTTCCTTGTGTACGCGGTGGAGTTTGAACCTCGCGTACTTACTTATGTAAGGCAGTGCCTTAACTGCCGAGCCACAGCTCCAGCCCCTGATTTGATGTAGTTAAGGACGATGACTCTGCACATGTGGCACTTCGTTGAACAATGCCATGTGCGGTCACAAGTAATCAAAAATGAAGTGAATATGTACAAGTTGAAGCAATGGAGCTGAGTTTTTATTCCTACTACTAAAATGAAAAAAGGAACAGCAAACACTCACTCAACCTTTCCACTTCGGGAAGGAGTCTTCCTTCTCTTTTATGCTGCCTGGAGTGCCAGAGAAAAAGAGAGGCTTTTTGTCCAGGACAGCGGGGGCATCCCACGCACAGCCCTTTTCCCAGGTCAGCAGGCTGCTGGCTGCCAGCCTGACTTCTTGGATTGCCCTCCCCGCTCCAGAAACTGACCCGCATTTTCTATCTCAGTCACTAAAACTGCCATGCACATACAAAATTGAGAAAGAAGGACAGAGACTGACCACCTCGCTGGAGCAACAGAGAAAAAAAAAAAGATTTACAAAGAGAAGCTTGCTAGGAAGCTGAGTGCCAATTTGGTGCAAGTACTGTACCCACCCTCCCATTTTACAACTTTCCTTCTGCATTCTTTGTGTAAGAATAAGGTCCCCCTCAAAAGCAGCTTAAGTTCCCCCCCCCCCCAAAGCAGCTAAGCAAAGCTTTCACTCGGATCGAGAACTCTGTCCTGACAAATTCCCCAGGCCCGCAGAGTAACGGCAGGTAGAGAAAGAGAACCACCCCTCTCGCGCCAGGCTGGGCGCGAGTTTATATGGGGAGGGCAGAGGCGGTCCTTCAGGGATTGGCTGGTACTCCCATCAATCATCGGGCAATTATGAGATACTCCTGGGGCTTGTTTGAAAGCATCTGGTTGGTTGTTCCCTTCACCCTTCACGTGTGCATAGGCTGCCTGATGCCTCCCCCAGCTCCCTGGAATCAACCTAACCCTGCAAAGTCCACTTGCTATTGATAACTTCACTTTGAAGAGTTCTTGGTTTCAAGTTGTTTAAAAATAGTTTCCCATTCATTCAATAAACACGTTTCTACACACCAACTTTGTGCAAGACACTGTGCTAGGTGTGGGAATAAAGAACTGAAAAACAGGAGGATCCCAGTGTAAGAAGTTTAACCCTGGTTCACAGAAAACCTATGCTGAGACCCTAAACCTTATTGTCCTCCACTCTCTTTCCAAAGACCACCTTCTCTCTCTTGCTTTTATTTACTGACCCCAAACCTGCTCCCTGTCATCTTCACTGTTGGGGGGCCTGGTTCGCTGCCTGACTTACGATCCTCCTTTCTCCACACCCCTCAGCAGCCCTCCTCTGCCTCAGGAAGGGGAGAGCACTGCTGGGTCCTGCTGAAGTTTCTTTTTGTCATTGTGTTCATTAAAATAAAATTAAGTCCAAGACTTAATTCTCACTCCCTTAAAGCCTAGAGCATAGCAAAAGGGCTTATTCCACAAAAATTAAAAACACAGAAGTTACAAAAGCACTAAGTTGGGGTTTTTCACATTTCCTAGATCAATGAAAGTAAGACAATCTCTCCATGGAAATTAATTCCATTTTAATCCTGTTCGTATTAATAGTCTATTTTTCTCAGCAAAGAAAGATAACACTTCAGGAAGGGAAGTCTCTGAAAAACAACTTTCTTTCTCCCTCTGTGACTCCAATAGAAGGTTCTAAATTAATCTGTCAATAAAATGCTAACTTCTTTCAGCTTGCCCTGACTCTGCTAACAAGGACTCACACCCTGCACTGGATTCCTATAACACCAACCACTCCCACATACCATTTGCCACACCTGATATTTAACTTTAGTTTTGGGATTCTTTCATCAAAGTCTGTTCTTCCCATTTCCCCCCGCTAACCATCACATCTCCAGGGCCAACCACAGTTGTGGTACATTGCAGATGTGAATTAATTTATTCAACAATTATCTGCATATGAATTAACTAATTCATGTCCATGTCTCCACCTTGAAATCTCGTATCTCCATTACAAGGGGAGTTGCTGCTGAGGCACACTTTCCAGACTAAACACATAACGCTAGCAGAATACAGGAGGTGTTCAACAAATGCTGTGAGTGATTGACTGTTCAACCGTGGGCCGTCAGGAGAAAATCATGAACTTCAGGTGCCTCCTCTGATGCTTAATTCCAGGAAAGAAAGGCTGGGCTTGTTGGCTCCAACAACTTTCTCTAAACTTGAATCTACAATCAGTGAGATCCCTAGTGAGGACACAAGGCCCCAGGATCTGGAGGAACCAGATTTCAAGGATGGGGTGTTGAACCCACAAAGATGGCCCCCAATGCTTCTCTGCTAAAGCATAAAAATCTTTAATTCTACCCATTCCTCAGATGTTCTCTGAATTTCTAGAACTATCCTGGCTTTAAGAGATCATGTGCAAAACTTCTGGATCAGAAAAGTAACTGAAGACCAAGGTTCTAGTCTTGCTAAATCATTTAGTAACTGGGATGTTGTACAAATCATTCAACTTCTTTTCCACTTTAATTTACACTGGTAAAAATTAATAAATAATTCTTCCTTGGACATCCATGTGCTCACTCTGAGGTCAAATTAAAGACTACATTATATGATGGACTAAACAAGCAGGGTGTGTGCAATGTAAACCAAATGCATCTTATTCATCTTCTTTTGTTTTCAATCTTTCTCTTTAAAACATCTAGATGGACAAGTAACTTATCCCCTATCCCTGGATGAAAACTCAGGCAAGTTCCATGACTTTTCAGGTCACCCCTAGGTATTATAATATCTTGCAGATACATTAATTCACAGACAAAATATCAATTCAGAAATTAAAATTGTCCAGTTTCCTTTACTAATTGAAATTTGAAATTTGACTTAGCATTAATTTTTTTTCTCCCAGCATGACCCTGCTACATGCAGATCCTTGAAGCAGTAGAAGGGAGTGGTCTTCCTGTCCTTCTCCATCTTAAGGTATCCACTTTTTCTAATCAGGAAAGACTGCACACAAGCTTCTTGCCTGCTTGATATGCAATGGACTGCTTTTATCTCTCCTTTACTCACCTCCTCTCTCCTTCTGCTTCTTCCTTCCTTTCTTCCTTTTCCATTTTTTCTTTCTCTCTTGCTCATCTCCTCCTCTACTTACCAGTCCTGTTCTTTGAAAGAGAGAAAGGAAAAATGAATAGGGCAACAAGACTAGTACCGTGCATGATGTCTTTCAGTGTCTGGGCTGGGAAGAGTTTAAAGGACATATTTTTCCAATGTAGGGTACTTTCACATGCTCTCCAGAGATCCCCAAGCCTTGGGTGTGTCTCCTGAAGTTTTCCTGACAAGGATGCAGCATCTAACCCTCCAGCTGCTGTGCTCCTAGGCCTCGCAGTTCACTGAGTTCTACATGCCAGACTGTCTCCATCAGAACCCCTTTGCCTTTCTGTAAAAGTCTTCTTGATTAGGGCTTTTAAGCTTTCTAATATTGAGGACAATTAGTAATCATTCTCAATGTAATTTATGCAATGAACCTCCCTACCCTGAACATCCAGAGTCAACAATGAACAACGTTCTTCTACCTACATTTTTCCCCAAAGATATTTTATTTTTAAGATAGAGGGAGAGAGAAAAAGAATCATTTTTTAATTTTTTTCCCCTCTGGTCTTTGTTTTTCTGATGCCTAGTGTGTATGTGGTGCTGGGATTTGAACCGGAGTCTTCATGCATGCCAGGCAAGCGCTCCAACCACTGAACTACCACTCCAAACCACCCATTGAGATATTTTAAAGCAAATCCCAGATTGTGGCATTTTACTGAGTAGGATCTAAAATGGTGCCAGGCCAGTGTTTTCTCCTACAGGACCTCTTCTGGCCCAAAAGAAACACTCATAATCCCTGCCTCCTGACCAACTCCAGGGAGCAGGCTGATTTCCCCTCTCTAGTCCCCACCACCTAGCAGCCACTCTTTGCTGTGAAAAGAGTTCAATGTCTGTCTGTCTGTCTGTCTCTCTCTCTCTCTCTCTCTCTCTTGCATGTTGATTTCTCAGAGTGCATAACTAATCATAGCAGCTCTGAGTGAGCATTTTGGATCTCCTCAGGTTTGGGCTCAAGAAATAGTACTTATTCACATCCCTTCTCTTCATGGGGCACAGCTCTCCAAAATTAGAATAAAAAATCACTGAAATAATTTTCATCATCTCTACATACTCTCTCAGTACTTTAATATCTTCAGTGGGTAAAATAACTCAAGGAACTGCTAACCAGTTTTCCAATGCCTTCTTTGTAAATCCTGCATACAGTCCAGCATACCCACCAGGATGTAGAAATTATAACTTTGTGTTTCTATCTTGCTCAAAACATCAATTTAATATTCTAACTTAACTCACATCCAAAGGGATATCACAACTGTATTGTTTGAATGATGTTGAAGATCCGATAATTTTATCTTCCAGTATTTTAATTATCATAGTTTATAGATTTTTTGCATATTTCCCCTTATAGCTACTATTAGGTCACTTTATGCTCAACTAACCTGTCAGTGGTAAACTTACATTGGCTTTCCATTTAAGTCTATTAGTACCCTCACTTTTGAAATTAAAACATGAATATCTGCAGAAAGGGTCATGTTTGGTGACATTGATCAGTTTCTGAAGAGCAATTAGCTATGTTTAGGCACTATGACCACAATTCCACTGAGATTTTTCAACTTATTTACTCTTGATACAGCTAAAACTAACGGAACCATTGCATGATAAATTCACATTCTATTGGTGCATTTCCTTCACGCATGGAGAAGTCTAATTTCCAGATGTGGGAGGCACAGACTGCATCAGCCTCCTTCAATTTACTCTCACACAAACTTAGATGAAGGTGACTAGTCATTGAAGCCATAGTTCCCTCAAGCTCATTGTCAAACATCTACCAATGACTTGAGGAGAAATTTGAGCTCTCACTTTCTCTTTTCCAAAGTTATTCTGTTTTACTGACAGCAGCCTTCAACAGACAGAGGCAGGGCTTAACTTGTTCTCCTCGATTCCTAGAACCTGGTCTAGCACCTCACACTTAGTAGGTCATCAGCAAATATGAGTTGGATGAGAAGCATATTGAACAATCAGGACTTGTGAGATTTAATCATAATGCAATATAATGTTTTCTCCTACTATTCCTTGAAATATATGCTACATGAAAGATTTACCCCTCCTCTGAACATGGGCAGTCCCATGATTATGCTGGTCTCTCTTAAGCAATTTAAACTCCTGCACTGATTTGAAATCACCAAATGTACCCTCAACTATGCACTAATGTTGATCCTCAAAATAAAATGACAGGAATGACAGGATCTGGGGTGGTAGAGAACATGCTTAGTACATGAGAGACCCTAGGTTTAATTCTCAGCATTACCAAATAAACAAATAAGTAAAACAACACAATAGATGCAGAGGAATAACTGCACATCAGATAAAGTCTTGAACAAAAGCAAGAGAGTGTTAAGTATACAACTCAGAATAATGGTTTTCTCTGGAGGGAGAGAGAAAGATGAGCTCCAAGAAGTACAAACAAGATGTTGACATTTCCTATTTGTAAGCTGGGTTGGTGAGCATATGGATTTTCCTTTTCTTTAAATTATGTGAACTTTATTGACACTTTTTGCATATATATTACATCTATCAATTTTTGAAGATGAACATAAATGTAAAACCGGATAGGAAATCATTAAATGATACAGATTGATCCAGTTTACTGAATCAATAATGGTTTAATTCTCCACCTTTACCAATACAGACACAAATTCTCAAACAATTCTAAGGGAAAAGAGCAAAGTCTGTCCATAGGTCAGATACTTGTGAAGTACATCTTAACCCCTCCAGATTATAACAGAAAAAAAAAAAACACTGCAGAATAATCACCAGAATTCTTCGTGAACATTTCCAATGGAAAAGCTACCATTTTCCTCTGAGTTAAACTGAGTCACCTCTTATCTCTAATCACTCTCAGTGCTCCTTTATGACTAATGAAAAACTAACTTATATTCCCAGTTCTACCACACGCTTATGCAACCTTGAGTAAGTTGGGGTTTTTTTTTTTCCTTGTGTATTTTTCTTTATCTGTAAAATAAAGATAATTACAAATTGTAAGGCTAGGAAGTTTAAGTTGCACAACACATATTTAGCAGGAAGTGCCAAAGTATTCATAGGATACAAAGAATTGATGGTTGTTACCATCATGTTTGCTCATTAGCATCAGGATCATTACACACTATCATGTGACTAGTAAAGAAGAAGACAATGTGTCTATCAAGTAACTTTCAAAAACAAGTAAGAAGAACTTGAAGGGATTCTCAGAACATCTTTGTAGTTCTATAAATTTTATTATTTTTAAAAAACCAATATGCATGTATACATACATAGGTATACATATACATATACAGAGAGATGTTAAATTACTAATTACTACTGCAGACTCTATAAAAATGCTGTTATATTTATATGTTCATACCCTAAGTACCTGAATTAATAAAGTTGTATTAACAGCTATTTACATAAATTCACAATTCTAAATTAGTCCTTTAATTTCTGTAATAAAAAAGAAAGTGTCTTATACAATTTACCATTTTTATTTTCCTACATGGAATACAGTAGCTCTAACATAATGTATGACTTTGTAAATACTTCCAGGGTTGCTAATATTTTATCTAATATTATATCTTATGTTTTTTGATCTCTGACCCATGTTTATGCTCCCAGAACCCTCATGAGCAATGCTCACTATGAGAACCCTTGGTAGAAGAAGCAGGACTAAAATTGACGTTAAATCATCTGCCGCTCGAATCTTTCAAGGAGGCCTCTCAGGGTCAGTAGCGATATTTTCCATGTGTATTTCTCCACTTTAAGAATGTTTCTTAAATATTTGATTCATCAGGACTGAGATATATGTCTTATTTTGAAATAGATCACTGGTGAACACTATAGAGCATGAATATGACCCTAAATTCTTCTTGTATTTCTTTTATTTCCACGTTGTTCATTATATCAGTATATATATATATATATATTCTTGTATCCTTTAGGGAACAACAAATGAAACAACAAGAACACAGAAGAAAATCATGAGACCATGCAGCTTTTAAAAGATGACAAAGGTAATTTACTGACAGAAAAAGAAATAGAAAAACATTCCTTTTTTAAATTAAATTGAATTGGTGCCTTAATATTTACAAAAGGAGATGAGAACTCGAAACCAAAAATGGATATACTTTCCTCAAGGGAAGAAAGAGAAATATTAGAGGGAATTAGGTCCAGGTGAGGGCCAGATTATGAAGAAGTATAACACATTAGGAGCAAACACAGGAGGGTTATGATATAAATGGTAAGTGGGAAAGAAAGGATTTAAGCAGAAGCAAATACGGAAAAGGCATTAGAGAGAAGAAACATTACACTTTTGCACAAAGACAGCCATGAAATCATCGGGGTAAGCTTTAATTTACAAGAAAGAGCAACTAGAATTACTATTCAGTGGTAACTTTCAAATACCAACTTTACACGACTGCAACTCAAACCACATCATTCAGCAAAACCAGTCATGCAGCAGCTCCCACGCACTTGCCAAAGGAAAAATGGCTTCAACGATCGCAGCAACAGCATCCCACACCAAGTCTCCATCCTTCCTCCCATTCCCACACCTATGCCTGATCCAGCTCCTTCTCAGTATCAGCATTGTTTCTGAAAACCAAATTTGATCCTAAAAGTCTCCTGCTTAAAATTCTTTGCTGCTTCTCCATTGCATGCAGAGAAAGCCCAATAGAGCCAAGTTCGTCAGCTCAAGTGTCTCCTTCAATTTGCCTGTTTTTGTCTTTCTATTCTCCTTTGCTTTCACCTCTGCAAGGGCGGGACAAAAATACTCACAGCCCCCAAATACACGGGGGCTTCTCAGCCTTTGTCCCTGCTTTTCCTTCTCCCTGGAACATCCTTCCTCCCTGGTCCACCTGGAAATCTTCTCACCTTTCATGAATCTTCTTGCTTTTCTCTTCTTTGCATGCCTTAGGACACAGCACAGTGCCTGGCACAGAGACGGCTGTCAGCAAATTTACATCAGATGCATGAAAAGTAATGTTCAAAGATGCTGTAGATAGGTTTCTCGGTTTCAGCCCCCACTTCCACTCTTTTAATTCTATTTTCCTTTTTCCTAAGGAATTGGGGAGTTAGGGTTTTAGGTGTTCTACCATGGACATTTCAAACTGAGAAAGTTACAATGATCTGTGAACTGATGAGCAGCAGAATGGAGGGAAGGAGGCAGAATATTGCCCAAAACGACTCCCTCTTACTAGATGCATCACTTGACTTGAACTGGTTAAAATTTCTCAGCCTCAGTGTTCTTACCAGCAAAATGGTGATGCTTTCTCTAAGAAGTATTATGACTACAAAATGATTGTGAAATGTTTGTTGGTTTGTTTCTAAAGACATCACCTCTCCTCCACTACTGACCAGTGCTAGTCAATGAGTTCCCTCGCTTGTGGCCTTTTTTTATCCCTTCAAGTAGGTCAGCCTTATTATATTATCCTCCCCAGGATTTTGGTATTGCAGTAGCCCTTGAGATCAGAGTCATAGGTAACAGTAGCATTAAAAGGTTAAGAATTTGTTCTTAATCAAACAGTAAGACAGTAATGGCACTACAAATAGAACCACATTTTTTATATTCTCATTTCCTTCCATGGAAATGAGCATACTTTTCATTTGCTAATGAACTACACGAAGGTCATAGCCAGAGTCATATTGAAATAGACACTCATCAGGTAATGGACTACAGTAGTGTTTATAGGAGGAATAATTATTCAATCAATCAACTCACTATTAAGTGAGTGCCTACTCTACACAGGGCACATTGCTAAATCACACAGCAGATTTAAAGGCACAGAGGACACCTTTTCTCACAGTTTACACTTTGAAAAATAACAATTCTTTCTCGTAATGATATCTGAAACATAACTAAACAGAGATACCTATGAAAATATAAATGTTTTTACTAGAGTGTTATATCAATATTTCAATGACTCAGTCTTGAAAAAAATCTCATGGGGCGAATGAAATTATATACGGTAGAACTAAGCTCATTTGATACCTCTATTCACTCAATTATAATGAAATTGCTAAATGTATCTTATCAGAATCCCAGAAAGTCATAGAAAGGCATACCACCTGGAAACTGAACATGACAGGGAAAGCTGTGGCTTAGGGATTCAAAGCTGCAGAGTGTACAAAAGAGGAAATCCAGAAAGAGGATGGAAGGCGGTGGGTGAGTGCATGGTTCCTCCCTACAGCTTCTCAAGACATCAATGAAATTAATTCACTCATGAAATCCTACATGAGGCAGGGGTATTTGAGAGAAAATAGCAAATGATGGGACATAAAGTTAACTCAGATTGTAGACTATAGTGCAGACAAAAGACAGAGAAGTAACAACGAGTAAATAAAGGTGAGAACTAGAAGGAACTGGAGGAAGAGTGCTAGATCTTCAAAGGTAAGGACGTGATGGCTTTCAGCATCCCACCAGAGGCATGTTGACACCAAGATGGTGACAAGGAATAGTGAGTTGATGTGGGCTGGGTGGTTGAGGACCACTGAGACACCAATGATGTCTGGATTATTGTTATAGTCTATTCAACTACTATAAAAATTACCATAGACTGTATGGATGATAAACAATGGAAATTTATTTCTCACAGTTCTGGAAGCTGGGAAATCCAAGATCAAGGCACTGGAAGATTTGGTGTCTGATGAGGTCCCACTTTCTGGTTGGCCCTTTTTTCACTGTGTTCTCACATGGCAGAAGAGGCAAAGGGTCTTTTTCGGGTCTTTGTATAAAGTCATCAATCCCATTTATAAAGTTCTGTCCTCACGATATACTCCCCTCCCAAAGGCCCCACCTCTTATTACTACCACCTCGAGGGTTAAGATTGCAACATGATTTTTAGAGGGACACAAACATTCAGACCATGTAAGATATGCCTCATATTCATTAAGCACCCACTCTGTGCCAGACACTGTTCTTGGTGCTAAGAATCCAAAGACAAACAGTCCATCATTTTAGTGTTTACAAAATAGATGGAGGGACAGGGAATGGAACAAGTGATTTTCCCACATTATAGTGAGTGTTAGAGTAGAGACCCTAATGCACAGGTGAACATAAGAAGAAAGGACACCTGTGCAGTAATGCCTTCTGGAGCAGACGGTAGCTAGAGCGAACAGGTTCCACAGTAAGAGACCTGGATTAAAACTAACTCCTCTCCACATACAGTCTCCATGACTTGAGAAAATTATTTAAACTTTCTGAGCCTAGGATTTTTCCCTGGTAAGAATGGGATAATAAGAGTTTCCATCTCATGGAATGTCATGAAGATGGAATGTAATGATATAATTGAATACTTAGCAGAGTGCCTGGCACATGGTCAGGACACAGTAATAGTTTGCTGTCATTATCTTTGATTCCATTGATATTTTTACTGACACGGCCTTTCTCAAGGAGAGATTTAAAGGATGAACAGCAGAAAGGTTGACAACCAACAAGAGAAAATGCTCCAGATAGATTCCAGGATATAAAGGCACAGAATCAAGAAGAGCATTGTATGTTCAAGGAACCAGGAAAAATTCACTACAGCTGGAGAACAAGTTAGAAGACTGAGATTTAAAAAAAAAAAAAAAAACAATATTGTGAAGTAGCAATGTGGGGCTATCAGATTTTTATTTTCAAAGACCTAAAAGGAAGATCATCTTAATGCTTTCTAAGGCTAGTGATGTGTCAGTGAGATACAGTGTCATGGACTGTTCTGAGGAATGTTTTAGAACGTGAAAATTCAAGGTGAGGGAGTGAGTAGAGTCAAGAAAACCCCAGGGTTCTGGTTTGAGAAAGCATTGTTTCTTGAGACAGGCTGAAGGAAGAGCATCTTAGATCATGGAAATGGTATTAAAACTCATAATTCAAAAGAGCATACATTTCTATAAGAAAAATGAAAGTAAGTAAAGTAGGGAAATGTGGCTGTTTACATGGGAACCTATGGATCACACAATTGTCATTTCCCTTCAATGGAGGGAAGGAGGATTTTTTTTATGATGTTAATCTGAAAAATATAGAGTTCAATTTATATCGTATGCAAAAATAGATTTCATATGAATTAAAGATCCAAGTCTAAAAAGGAGAGTAATATTAAAAGAAAATTTAGGAAATTACTTATGTTGTAGGGATGACAGAAAATTGCTTAAGAAAAACAGAAAACTCAAATATATGATAAGTGAAATGAACAGAATCAAAATATATATTTGGGAAAACATTTGCCACTCATAGGACGAACAGAAGACGCAGTGGAAACTGCCATTTGTGGTACACTAACTCTTGAATGTTAACTCTGCATTTTCATGGCTTACCTAGACATTCTGAATTCCACCTTCCAAAACTCCACAGCTCACCCTACCAACACCTGCCACAGATGGGACCCAGTCCGGCTAATTGCAGCCATTTGCATGCAGCTGCATAATCCAGAGCTAAACCACCAGAGGGAGCAGCTTGAAGGTGGGGGATCCGGGTCTTCCAGGAGGGGCTGTGATGGTGAGTGTCCTTGGGTCCATTCTTCAATGCCACTCTGTGTGTTGTTTCTGGAAACCTCAGCTCATGTTTCTTTCTCTAGACCTCTCCACTGACTGTCAGCTTCTAAATATCCTTCAGCAAATTCATGACTACCTGCACCAGCCAGTTTCTGTTGTATCAACTTAGAAGCCCAAGCTGATGCCAAGGATTAATATTCCTAGTTCAGGGACAGCTTCTACAAACTGATATTTTAAATGAAAAACAAACAAACAAAAAGCAATTCAAAGATAAAAGGGCAAAGGATATAAATAGGCACATTGTAAAACAAAATAAGCATATGAGAGCATGTATACAACTGAGGAAATTCAAATTTAAACTTTGAAATAGATGCTCCCTTTTTGCCCAGACATCAAAGATTAATAGTTTCACAATTTTAAAGCAGTCTAGAAAATGCTATAAAACTAAAAATGCTCTGTGGTTGGACCTGGCAGTCTATATTTGGAGAATTTATTCTTCAGAAACAAAAGTTGTCATACTTACGAAATACAGAAAAGGATGTTTGTTCCAAAATTCTTCTGTAGTATCAAAAAGCAACCAAATTGTCCACCAAATAAACAAGTAGCAAAATGAATTCAATTTTATTCTTTATGGACTATTATGTTGCTTGTATGATCAGATTTTTATAAAATTTACAACAAAACCTATTACTGTGCTTGCATATACATATTAGGATGCATAAACCGATTAATATGAGCACAGAGAAAAATGTGAGTCAGAATGAACCCAAATTAGGGAGGTGTCCAAAGTGAGGAGAATGTTAATTTTCCTAAGTTCATATATGAACATACCATAGTGAATCTCATAACATGAACATCAACAAGACACTGACTTTTAAAAAAGCATTTAGTAAACAACAGAAAGATCAGTAGAGTAGAGGGAAGAGAACGGGGGTGTGAGAAGGAAGGGGAAGGGGAAATACTGGGGACTGAATTGGAGAAAGTGATACTCCATGCTTTTGTGATTACGCCATCATATATTCTATCGTCATATAAATCTAAAAAGAACCAATAAAAAGAGGAAATAATGGAAGAAAGGGGAGAAAGGGAGGTGAGGAAATTCAGTAATAAAATGGAATTAGCAGAGAGACATGCACGTTCTTGCATTATTTGTGATGATGTAAGAAAATGATGAGGGGGGAATGCCAGGGAGAAATGAAAACACTGACCTACATTCAGAATGGTGTTTAAAGCAACTTTTATTTGGGTTTCCAGTATTTTAATGTAGCAACATAAATAAAGTTTTGAGAGAAAAGGCAAGTTGCAGAATAACCCATTTTTTGAAATAAACAAAAATAAATCTCTGTTTCCCCTCAGAGAATTATGATTTGGAATGCTTAACAGACTTATTAACTTTTGATTTCTATATTTATGTGTTGTTAGATGTGCTACAAAAATCGAATAATATTTTTGTAATTTTTAAAAATCTAAAAAAGTGTAAAAGGAAGAGGAAGAAGAATGGAGAGAGGGAGGGAGGGACAAGGGGAGGGGGGACTCTAAAATAGAAGCCTCCCTGGAGGCTTTGCTCTGTCCGCATGGTGTGGCCTTCTCCGGACAGGACAGACCAGCAGCTGTCCTATGTGTTCTTCTAACACTCTGTAGTCACCACTCTCATGTCAAGCAGCACATTCTATAAAAAGGGGTTGCTCACTCCTCCACTTCCCCTTCAAACCCCCCAATATTACCACATTCTCCCTCACATCCTCTGGACTAAGCACAGTGCCTGTCAAAAAATAAATGCTTGATTAATTTTATTTTATTTTTTAGAGAGTGGATAAAACACTTTAAGTAAGGAGCACACAGTAGGTGGCCAATGATTGTTCACCACCCTTTTTACCTAGGGGGTTGCTATGGTCTGAATGTGTGTTCCCTCAAAATTCATCTGTAGAAACCAAATCCACAGCGCAGTCAGATTAAGAGGTGGGACCTCTTAGGTTATGAGGGCTATTCCTTCCTGATTGAGATTAGTGACCTTATAAAAGAGCCCCTCAAAAAAAGGGAGATCAGTGGAGTAGCGAAAGAGGATCAGGGGCAAATAGGAGGGAAAGGCGAATTAAATCAACTAACTTATATCATGTGGGCATACAAATATATCACAATTAATCCCACTATCATATATGATAATGCACCAATAAAAAATTTTAAATTAAATAAAAATATATGAGGGCTGATGCTTAGAAAAGTGGGGGGTGCATGGAAGCTTATTTGCCCATTCCACTATATGGGGACACATGAGAGGCACCATCTGTACATCGTAGAGCAACCCTCATAAGACACTGAACCTGTAAACCTATTGTTTACAAACTAACCAATGTATTATATGTTGTTATAATAGCCTAAATAGACTTAAAAATGCCTTTTATATTTGGAAAATCTACTATTTTGATAAAATACCTTTATTTTTATTGCTCAAAATTTTGACTTTTATTTATCCTTTAGCATTACCTGAATGAAAATATTATAATTACTTACTGAAAACAAAATGCTATGAGACTAATCAAATAATTCAAGTAAGATTATAAAAATGGACAAAAACTCATACATTTTCTAATGAAAAGATGCCATGTGTATGTGAAATGGATGGAACAGAATGTTGATCCTTAGAGGGGCTCAGGGAACACTTAATCTGAATGCTCAGTGGAGTGGTGCACATGCATAGTGTAGCTGGACCAGCACACAGAGTGGGCAGTTTGGGGGGTCTCTGGACCCTGATTGCAAAGTAAATATATACTATAAATAACACTGAGACACTAAGGATGTCTAAGAAGTTGAGGAGTTCACAATCTAAAATAATTTCCATGAACTTTGTATGAAATTAAAACAATACTATTTTCCAAAATAGATTTTAGAGTACTGCAGAAGACTCTGCATTGAATAGAGGATTCAATCTAATAGTTCCCTTAACAAACGAAGTGTATTCTTTGCACTGAATGAGCTGCTGGTGAATGAAAGAAATGAAAACATATTTCCTTTGAAAGATCATTAGCCTAATAGTTATTAGTAAAGTAAAATAACAATAACAATAATCATAATATGATCTGTACTTTTAATTCTTTAAGATTTTAAGATGAGGACAGCAAAAGCTTTGCAATCCTTAGGACCCCCATTATTTGAATACGAGCTGCTTTTGAAATTCATTCCTTGTGAGTGAAGAATGATCCCGGGGCTCAGCTTAAGGGAAGAGAGCAGGTATGCAAGTGAATGGATGTGTATGGAGCATGGAGCACAACCTAACTTCTCTATCATCTGTTCTCAACAGTAGAGAACAGTCCACTACTGCAGGGAAGCACTCAGGTAGATAAAAGGCGGCCCATTCTTCAAGTTGAACAATGTGATCCTTATCACACCTACTTCAGCCCAAGTAGGTTATTAGCATTGTTCACAATCAGCTCATGGCACACAACAGTTCAAAAGTAGACAATATTTGTTTTGCACAACTCCAATATCACATTACTTTTAGTTAACCTAATAGACACCAAGTTTTGTCATAGTTTGTTCACCATGGCAATCAAACAAAAGGTTTCAATAACATAATGAATTGATTAAGATGAAGGGAGTGAACAGAGGCTGTTGATTTTCTTCATCCCAAAACAGGACCCATGAGCTGCATGTTTTTCCCCATCAAAGTACACCATGCTTGCAGTCCAAGTGAGAGGCCATCAGTGCCCACATTACTCTCAAATGCTTTGATAAGACTTTATCAATGTCACTTATGTTTCTTGGAGTAAAGCCACCACCACTCCAGTAAGATAGAAAGTGTGGTTTCATCCCTGTATCACACATCCAAACGGAAATAAAATTTAATTTCTCTTCTTCCATATTTCAGTATAACATTGTTAAATCAGAGAAGGAGGCATCTGTGGTCCCTCGTTCAGGAGTCACACCTCCTCTCTTCCAAGGCATGTTCTGTGACGTTTCCCACTTATTTATGTTTTTCCCTAATGAAACAGTGTCTCTTTGTGCTGCAATAGATAGTTTAGATGTTTTAATATTGTTAGCGTTGAGAGATAAACACTTTAGTACATATTGGTGGGTAATAAATTGTGTTGAACATTGATAAACTAACGCAATTACCAGCAAGGTCAGCGAGTCAGCTAATTTAGAAATATCAGTACTAGGATTTTGAGTTGTCCCCTGGAGAACTGCAGCCACTTTATTACAGCAGGAGGGTGAGGAGAAAATGGTACATTAGGATTGATCTTTTGATCTAATTGTGGAACTCTGCCATTCCTTGTTTGACCAAAAATGCTTACCAAGCAAGAGGAACACAGCACAACTAATTGAGGACCATCCCTTACACACCAGACAAAGTGAAGGAATTCTGGGAAATAAAGGACAAATTGCATTTGATATTACTGGTACAAGGCTGTTGCTATGGAAGTGTGTATTTGTCTTTCATTTCCAGAATATCTTTGAGATCATAATCATAAATAAAATTTAATATTTTCAGTTAAAAGGAAAAATTTATTTTATGTTCATCACCTATGCTGATAAAACTCTAGCAAAATCTGAAATAAATATTCAGTAACTTCCTTATAATTTGGGGTTTAAATTAGCTTGAGGATTACCAAGCTTTCAAAAGATTTTCAGCCCCAGGAAAAGTTTTACTAGCCTTATATGTTCTTTGATACATCTTTCTTTGCTAATCAGTGATATAAAGGATGTATCCTGCTTAATACATACACATATCTATAAGTATATACATATATAAAATTTGCATTTATTTTACACAATCTAAATTATTCTAGAATTCAAGTCTAATTATCTGTTCACATTATTATTGTTGCCCTTAACATGATTTAATTTAGCTCTCATCCAATATCTATCAGATCTTGGCCTCTAGGACTAGGCTAATTTGACCAATTGTGTTAAGGTCAAACTGTGTGACGTCCTGAATCCAGGGTCTAAATAGAGTTCAATTAAAATAAGATTGATGTTTAGCTGCCAGGCACATCATAGGCACTGCCAAATTGCATTATTTGGGAAAGGTATTTCAAATGTAGCCCTTTGAATATATAATTCCATATGACAAAGGGATTTTGTAGGAAGCCCTCAGACTGAAAAATGATAAAAATCACATCATCGCAGCATCTTGGAAAGGCTTGGTACTGATAGCATTCAGAAGTTTGGATTTTCATATTAGACAACAGCAAAAATGTTTTTACAATCTGCAATAATATTTGCATGCGAGTGTGTAAATTAAGGTTGTTAATTCTGAAAGTATAAAGTTGAGCAACATTTGAAAACCTTCCCCTTGAGTATTCTATTTAGTCTAAAGCAGAAACCCTTTAATAGCTGAATTTTTGCTCAAATACTTATAAGACAATCAAGGAACACAAATAAAAGTAGTAGCATTGTTTACTGCAATTCCAATTTTAAATAGAATCAGCTTTTCCAAATGGTAAGAAAATTGACAGAAAGGAAATAGTTCTGAAAAAATTGAGTGGGGGAAAGCATTGTTGAAGGATTACAGACAACACTTTCAGTGCTTTGCCTACTTCCCACAACCTTCAAATTCATCAAGCTGTCGGAATCCAGAGCCCTTCAGCTTCATTGAATTTTCCTTGTACATCCCCAGTTGTTGTGAACTTAACTCTATTGTTAGGTACTTAATGCTCATTGAAAGATATTAATATTTTTAAAATAGGGCCTTGAAAATACAACTAGAACATTCACAATTCTAAACTAGCCAAATGGATTGTACTAATGTATGTAACAAATAACCTATGCCAAGCTTCAGGAGGGCCAATTGTCTGCCTATGTCTGTAGGTTTGATTCCTAGGATGGGACTGGAGTGATCGCTTTGTGATACAACCAGCTCGAGGGGTTTAGTCACTTAAATTATTGAAAGGATGACATGTTGATGATGAGCTCATAACAGGAAGATTGCATTAGGCAGAATCGTAACCCAAACACCTCTGAGCTGCTTAGATGTCTCTGTTACTGGGACATGATACCTAGGTTTGTTTTTTGTTTTTTAATTTTTGGGTTTTCTTTTTAGCAGTTTTTTTACTCCCCTTCAAAAACAAGTTGAAATCATCTGAGGATAAGTCTGCAGTAGCCTGGCTGGGAGGGGACTACATATTTAGCTTGCTTTGGTTTAGATAAGAAGTGTCCCCCAAAAGCATATGTGAGATAATGAAAGAAATTTTAGACATGAAATGAGTGGGGTTGTGAGGTTTTTAACCTAATTGGTGCACTAATCTACTGATATGGATTGGGCGGTATGAAGGCAGGTAGGGTGTGGCTAGAGGTGGGTCATTGGTTTGTACTGTCTCTGAAGAGTGAAGAGCTCTCTCGTGCGCACTCTCTCTCCAGCTCTCTCTCTCTCTCTCTCTCTCCTTCCTGGAGCCATGTCCTGAGCGGCTTTCCTCCATCACATCCCCCTGCTTTGATGTTTAGCCTTACCTCAGGGTCAGAGGAGTGGAGTCAGCCATTTATGAACTGAGACTTCTGAAACCATGAGCCCCAAATAAACTTTTCTCCTCTAAAATTGTTATTGTCAGGTCTTTTGGTCATAGTGATAAAAAAGTTGACTAAAACTACTTAAAGAAGATAATTTGCACTATAAACAGATAACAGGAATAAAATTGGAATACAGAGCATATTTATATATTACAAGTCATGTACGTGTACAGCACATATGTATGTATATAAAATATTGTTTTGGTCAAGTAGCCACATGAACCAATAGTTTTATCACAAATTATAACAACTGAAATACTGTCTTTAATGTCATATTATGAAACAAATTTCACTTTGAACATTATTTTGAGACTGGCACCATAACAATGTGTCTTTCCACTATCAAACATCTGATCAGCAAATGCATTTATGCCTGGATCTTCCCAGAGAAGGTGTGACATGTTCTTTGGGTTAGTTTAGCAGCCTGCTGTCCTTTGGTCTTAAGATTTCTTTGAGAGTGAGCACTTCGAAATATATGAACACAATCTCTTTCCAAACAAAACAGTATTACTTTTCCAGGTCTGCAAAACAGAATTCCCTAAAATAATTTAATTGGTTTAAAATGAATCACTCACAACATATTTTTCATTAGAAAATTATTTAAATTGGATTCAAAAAAATCAATTAAGTTTCTAATAGGATGTCTATCAATGTGTCCATTTAGAAAGGCCTCCAGGTAAGCTGCTCAGAATGAAATTGAACCAAAGGGCTTCAGTCACTTCTGAGGGCATTTAAGAGATATTTATTTTGATAATTTGTTCCATGGAAAATGTGAGGAGGGAAGAAATAAACTGGACCTTCTGGCTCCAGGACCTCTGCGCAATATCCTGCTTAGCATTGCTAACAGGTAACAATCCAAAGAGATTTTATTTTGCTAACCAAAGATTTGCTTTTTAAAAAATTTTTTTTGTTTCTTGAAGATGAGTGATCATTCCTTCAGTCCACAGACTAGAGCCTTTCTATTCAGTACCAGGCACAAAATATATTTGCAAATACATAAACTAACATGCTTTTCCTCCATTTCCTCAACCAAAACCTGATTATCAGATTTTTCACTCAGGTTGAAAAAAAAGAGTATCTTACTACTGTTAATAATTTATACCACCACTTCTAAGTTTAGGCTTTTACGATCTTTACACTCAGATACTTTGGCAATTATTTATAAGTAAAAGAAAGTGTCAGCTTTTTTGTTTCATTTTTGTTTTGAATGTTGAGCATTCATTATCTTTGGTTTCCTTCTCTTTTAAACAGGCTTTATGTTTTTCGAGCACTTTTAGTTTCTCAGTAAAAATTGAGTGGGAAGTAAAGAGTTCTCATGTATTGCTTGTCCCACTCACATGCACAGCCTCCCCCACTATCAACATCCCACACCAAGGTGGCATATTCACTACCACCGATAAACCTATGTAAACTCATCATAGTCATCCAAAGCCCATGGTTCACATTTGGATCCACTCTTGGAGTCGTTCATTCTATGGGTTCAGACAAATGTATAACAGCCTCAATCCATCATAACAGAGTAGTTTCACTTATGTGCAGGTTTTTAATGTGATCATAAGTTATCAATT
This sequence comes from Aplodontia rufa, assembly GCA_004027875.1. NCBI lineage: Eukaryota > Metazoa > Chordata > Mammalia > Rodentia > Aplodontiidae > Aplodontia > Aplodontia rufa. Next base: position 16,720 of record PVKS010013995.1, on the reverse strand, counting down.
CATCTGCATAAATAACAACAGGTATGGATGCTGTATGATATGAGAATGTTCGGTTTTTTCAGAGAATACCAAACTGTCTTCCAAAGTGATAATACCATTTTGCTTCCTGCAAGCAATGAAGGAAAGTTCCTACTGCATTCCATTCTTGCCAACATTTGATGTTGTCAATGTTTTTTATTTGGGGCATTGTAATTGTAATGGCATCTCTGTATTGTATCTCTAATGGCATTTGATGTTGAATATTTTATCATATGTTTATTTTCCATCTATTTTCTTTGATGAGGTGTCTGTTCTGGTCTATGGCACATGTTTGATCAAATTCTTTCTCATCTTATTGCTCTGTTGTATGAGTTCTTCTTGTAGATTAGATAAATAGTCTTTTATTACATATATCTTTTATAAATATTTTCTTGAAATCTGTAGCTTTTCTTATTCTCTACATTGTATTTCACATACAGAAGTCTTTAATTTTAATGAAGTCCAATTTAGCCATTGTTTTCATAGAGTTTTTTTGGTATTGTATCTAAAAAGTAACATTTATACCTACAGTTATCTAGATCTTCTCCTATGTAATGTTCTTGGAGTTTTCTAGTTTTGTGTTTTGCATTTAGATCTATGATTCATTTTTCATTCATTCCTATGAAGCATATAAGGTCTCTGCCTAGAGTTCTGTGGTTGTTGTTGTTGTTGCAGTTTGCAAGCAGAACCCTGCCCCCAGCACCATTTGTTGAAAAGAGCATCTTCTCTCCATTGTATTGCTTTTGCTTCTTCAAACATCAGTTGAATACATTTATGAGATCCTATTTCTGGACTCTCTGCTCTATTCCATTGAGTTATTTGTCAGTTCTTTAAGCAATAGTGCACTCTCTTAATTTTGGTAGTTTATACAAAGCCTTGCAATCAGGTAGTATTGGTACTGCAACTTTATTTTTCTCCTTCGATACTGTGACTAGTCTGGGTCTTTTCCCTCTCTGTATGAACTTTAGAATCAGTTTATTGATAGCCACAAAATAACTGATTGAGATTATTGTTGGGATTGTCCTGAATTCATAGATCATTACTTGAACACAATCACTGCCAACATGGTGACAATCTGATAACCAATCACTGCCAACACGGTGACAATCTGATAACCAAAATATCTACCAAGTGACTAATATGCAGGTAGCATATACAGCATGAATATATCAGAAAAAGGGATAACTTATGGTCCACACAGGATGGCATGGGGCAGGCACGATGACATGGTACTCAAAATAGCATGTGATTTAAAACTTATGAACTGTATATTTCTAGAAATTTCCATTTTAAATTATTGAACTGGGGTAATTGAAACCATGGAAAGCAAAAGATAAGGGGAGGGAAATGTATATTAATGTACTGTGCCATCTGTCACTACATATCCCCATTTGTTTTTTTTTTCTGCACAGCATTCATCTTCCAAAACTTTTTCAACTGATAAAATCCAATCAAATGATAACCATGTAAGAATTTAAATTGTTTTTATCTTAAATTGAGCATGTGGTAAGAATTAAAAGATTTTATTTTTCCAGACTCAAGAAAAAAAGTACTTGATTAAACTATTCTTTAGCCTTATTTTAACTCATAAACAAGTAATCACAGAACAATTTTAAGCCCTCTCAAATCTATCAGGCATAGGCTCTCTTCTGTACTCCTGAATGTCAGCTAATCCCTAAACTCCACACCTGCTCAAAACATATCACAAGGTCATTCTTTGCTTTGTTCAGAAACACTGTATTCTATAAATACAGTCCCCTCTTGCAAAAGGACTAAAAATACGTTCTAATAAATTCAACTTTCTTTCAGATGAATTCAAGTGGAAGTCTCTTCCATTGATAGGAGGTATTAAGCAATAAAACACTGCCAATGGAATTCAATGTCTTCATAGGCTGTCAACTTCTGTCAATCTTCTGCACTGAGTTTATATTAGGAAGAAATCATGTAGTTTCTTTACAAGGTAGCTATTATGTTGTCTTGACCACAATACATGCAGAATATCTGGGATTTTACTGATGAAAAGTAATTGACCAGCTTTTAGGTTTGGTGGCATATAGCTGACAATAATACTGAAGAAACACCTATAAGGTGTTATGTTATATCCAGAAAAACATAGTAGCTGGACTCCCTCCATAAGAAGTAACCAAAACCTTCAATAAAATATTCATGGTGGATTGCAGACCATCTTAAAGGGAAATGTATAAATTTCTCAAAATCACTCAAAGAAACTTTTAGCTTTAACCTAAAAGATAAAAAGTGGAAAAGAGTCTCCTCCATACCCTAACAAGAAAACTTAGTCTACAAACACCATAATTTTCCTTAATTCCATCGAAACATAGAAGTTGCAAAGGCAATCATCTAGTCTGAAATCTAAGAAAAGATAGGTATCTCCAAGAAGACATGGGACAATAGTCCTGAGTCACTCGTAGCAGACCATAGGAGAAAGACGTAGCTACCACACAAGGGAAAGGAAAAGGGAGAGATAATGGGATAGAAAAAAGATTTGGAGGAGTGATAGCTGAGAATTTTCCAAAAAAGTAATAAAACATACAAGTCACTAATCACGAAATCTTCCAGAAACAGGAAGGATAACTGCAAATACAAAGAAAACCCTTAGATATATCATATTAAAAGCTGCCAAAAATCAAAGATAAAAAGGAATTTTTAAAGCAGTCAGAGAAACAAGACATGCCATCTACTGAGAACAACAACAAGGAATCGCAGGACAATTTCAGCAGAAATTATGCAAGCCAGGAGGCAATGGAGTGATGTCTTTAAAGGGCTCAGAGAAGCTAACTCAAAGAGGTACTTGATTTCATTCGAAGCTTCTGTCAGAGTTTTTCAATGGTTATTTATAGCATGTAACTTTTCCCATAACACCATTTCTTGGAAGGGTGTCTATTTGCATTAGCTGAATTAAAGAATTTATAGATTAGAATTTTCCAGGCTTTAAAATAAGGTATTTTAAAATAATGTGAAGACTACATTATGAACCTTAGACAAATTCATGACTATGAAGACTACCTTGGGCATTTTAATACCTCAGGTCATTCAATAGAACTAGCTGAGTTTCTCATGACTTTTGATACCCTCCACTCACAATAACAGGAGTCAGTTCCACTGATTACCATCAATTTATAGATGCATTGGTTATAATGATTAATAGTTCAGGCTTCAGAGTCAAAAAGATCTTTGCTCAAAATCTGGAATTACCACTTAATAATTTCATGAGTTTGGGCAGAACATTAACCTGACCCTATATAAGAAGTTTAACAAAGACCACCTTGGAGCTAGAGTGGTGGCTCAGTGTTTACACATCACTTTCCTGGCATGAATAAGGATGCATGTTTGAGCCCTAGCACCAAATACACAATTAAGTGTCAGAAAAACAAAGACCAGATGAAAAAATAAAATTGATTCTCTCTTTATCTCATTCTCTTCCTCTCTCTCTTAAAAAACCCACCTTAAATTGTTGCTATATGAATTAAATAATATACATATAAATGAGATGTGCATAAATTAAATTATATTCATATATAATATATTTATCCTAACAACAAGCTCTTATTTAATGGTAGCTCTAGATACGTCATATTAAAACTGCCAAAAATTTGCAGTTGTTTAAAGACTTGTCCAAGTAATTAATATTTAGACTCAACTCTTGAAACTTAAAACTCAACACAATGTATTTTAGGTGCTTATTTTCAGTAGCAAAACATTAAAGACAGTCTTTAAATTCGTCTTTGTTGGAATTGTAGTGCAAAACTATAGCAATTTTACACCACTGTAATGGAAATAAAGAGCATGCGTAAAGTTTCATGGAATGACATATGCAAAAGGCTTGGTGGGTACTGCCATGGGGAGCAATTACTAACGTGTCATTTGTCATTGATGTTCAAAATGATATTCAATGTTTGCAAAGTGCAGTCTCTTCCATAAAAGATACACACAGATCCCAAGTGTTATGGTTTAATAAAATAATCCCAAAGGTAATGATAAATTTCATCAGAAAAGTCAATGTTTATAGTTTGTATTTGTAATTCTATTGTACGATCTTATTTTGTTAACACACACAGGCAATATTGATATAAATAAACTCTAATCTTGTACTACAACAAATAGTTATCTTTTCAATTTAATAAGTTACAGCAATCTATAGTATGTATAGAAAAAATACAAATCATGTAGTCTCTTGTATTTTTTCCTAAATTAGACCATACCATTATGATGCTATATATAAGCTTATATTTTATCCCAAGGTATATTTTCATAAATATAATTTTCAGAAATCAAGTTTCTTTAGCATTCCTGTAACTACCATATAAATAACAACCACATTAGTTTCAATTTTTCTCTGCTTTGTTCACTAATATTAAGTTTCCACTCTGCAGGGTTAAATAAAGCTAGCATCATACTATAAGAGAATTCTACATATAGACTACTTTGTGAACTGCTCTAAGACATTGAAAACTAAATGTTAGATTAAATAAGAATGTCATTAGAGAGTTAAAAAGAAAACTCGTTTCAAAGACAATAATAATTTTTGTTCCTATTTCTTCTATAATGAAGCAGATAGTTTTATGAACAATGTGGTAATTTTCGGGAAATCATTACTCAAATGACTAAATAATCAGGGAGATGGAATGTGTTGTGCATTATCATACATTCAGGTGCTGATATAAGGACTTTGCTAGAGGTTATGTCTTGCCGCTTCCCAGGGCTTGAGAATAAGATGCTCAGTGATTGCACAGTGATACTAACTTACTGGCTATTGGAATAAAGGTATTATATACCGCAAAAGAATGTAAACTGTCTATTACTGAAATTATAGAGTCCATTTTTGAATAAAAGATGTGTGTATATTTCATTAGCTCACTATCTGTTATTCTTTTGGAGATCAATCACAAATTATTGAGTCTAGTTGTCATCTGGTCCAAGCCCCTTATTTTACAGAATAAAGTTGGTGACATGTAGGGAAACTGTGACTCAACCAGAGCCTCACAGACATTTTCTGAGACCTACAGAATAAGAATCTTCAGCGTTGGAGCCTCAGCACCTGCATTTCCTAAAGCTTTACTAGAAATCCTGATGATCAAACAGAAATAACATTTTTTTGTACCAGGGATTGAACCCAACAGTGCTTAATTACTGAGCCACATCCCCAGCTCTTTTTTATTTCTTATTTTGAGACAGGGTCTCACTAAGTTGCTCAGGTCCCCTCTAAGATGCTGAGGCTGGCTTTGAACTTGTGATCCTCCTGCATCAGCTTCTCAAGCCATTGAGATTACAGGCATGAGCCACCATGCCTTGCTCAGAGATGACAATTTCAAGACTGACAGAAAACACTATGCCACATGAGCTCTGTATTCAGACAGACGTAGGTTCCATATCCCCTGGCTCTTAACTACAGTGTGACCTTGAGCAAGTACTTGACCTCTCAATATCTTGGTATTCCTTTATACAGCAAACAAGGATTATTAAGTAGTTCTTGGAAGGATTCGAATATGTATGTATGTTAAATGCACTGTTCAATGCTAGGTTATGTGTCAAATGCTTATACAGAATAGCTCTTATAAGCACTCAACTTCTTTGCACCTTGTCTCAAGCTCTTAAACACTTCCACATCTTTTAACCTTGAGAATGTCTCCTCATATGGTTTCTGGGAGCACAGTCCTCCTTCGTTATTCTGCTACCCACCCACCCCGACTTCTCCTCATTCTATCCACCTGTTCCTTTGCCTCTACCCCCATTAAATGCAGGAATTTCCTTAGACTTAGTCCACCAATCTCTTCTGCTTTTTTCCTAGGAATTTTTTTCCTTTCCTATGATATCATTTAACACCTGATTGACAAAGGCCTTTAAATTCATATTTTTCACTCTACCATATCTTGAGCTCCACTACAGCAATTCAAGCCAAAATAAAGTATTTCCCACTTTGGGTATCTTGTGCATATAAATTCAGTATCAAATTCAAATTCCTCCTACCTTCAATTGAACTTGCTAACACACACACATACACACATACGTGCTCAATTCTATGACTCGTATTCTTATCCTTTATTATCATCACATTGTTTATAATTTCAATATTTTGTTCACCATGGATTTGTACATTAATTTTGATTTTTTTTATTCATTCAACATAGTCTTACATTTAGGAGGGAAGCATTGTTCACAATCATGAACAAATGCATAATGACAGAGCAAACCAAGGCTGATGCCTATTCATATTCTCCCCCTTTTGGGTTCCCGCTGATCCCATATTTCCTCCTACTTTATTCCCATGTTAGTTGGGCTTCTCATGGAAGTCGAAGGTTCCCCACTGGGTTGATAACCCCCTACTCCTTCCCTCCAGGTGCCTTGATGTGCCTCCTATTCCTTCCCCACTCCGTGCTCCCCTCCCTTCATCCTCCAGCGTCACAGGCAAGGTTCCCCCTGCTCATGTAAAAATTCATCCATGTTGAGGTTATTATTAGCTTAGTCAGCTTTCAGTATATGTTTCCAATTGTATTCTAGCTTCCACATATGAGAGAAAACATTCAGCCCTTGAGTCTCTGAGTTTGGGATATTTCACTCAGCATAATTTTTTCCAACTCCATCCATTTGACTGCACATGCCATGATATCATTCTCTCTGATAGCAGAGTAGGATTCCATTATATATATGTGTGTGTGTGTGTGTGTGTGTGTGTGTGTGTGTACACCACAGTGTTTTTGAATCCACTTGTCCAGTGAGGGGCATCTGGCATCTGTTTGATCATCAGTTGGTTCCATAGTTTAGTAAATTAAGCTTAAAAACATTGATAAAGCTGTATCTCTGTAATAAACCGATTCTAGCTCTTTTGGGAAAATACAAAGGAGTGGGATAATTGAGTTATAAGGTGGTTCTGGGCCTAGTTTTTTGAGGAGTCTCCACACTGCTTTCCAGAGTGGCTGTATATGCTTGCAGTCCCACTAACAGTATTGCAGTGTTCCGCTCTTCCCACAACCCCTCCAGCATCTGTTATTATTCATATTATTCATTTTTGCTACTCTAATAGGAGTGAGGTGGAATCTCATTGAAGTTTTGATTTATTTTTCTCTTATTGCTAATGATGTAGAGCATTTTCTCATATATTTGTGGGCTTTCTGGACTTCCTCTGGTGAGAAGTTTCTTTTAGCTCCTTAGCCCATTTATTGATTGGATTATTTTGGTGGTTTTGGTGTTCAGTATTTTGAGTTCTTTGTATATTCTGGTTATTAGCTCTCTGTCTGAGGTGTAACAGGCAAAGATTTTCTCCCATTCTGTAGGTTCTCTCTTGACACTCTTAACTAATACTTTAGCTGTGCAGAAGCTTTTTAGTGTAATGGCATCCCATTCATTTATTCTTGGCTTTAATGCTTGCGCTATGGGAGTCTTGTTAAGGAATGCAGTGCCAACCCCTAGTTTTGAACCTAGTGCGGTGTAGTATTGATCCTAGTTTTTCTTCAAGCAATTGTATACTTGCTGGTTTGATTTCCAGATCCTTGATTTGATTCCTGTGCAGGGTGAGAGGTAAGGATACAATTTCAGTTGTCTGCATATGACTGTCCAGTTTGTCCAGCACCACTTGTTGAACAGGCTGTTCTTCTACACTATGCTTTTGCCTCCTTTATCAAATATCAGATGGTTAAAAATTTGAGGGTTTGCCTTGGTATCTTCTATTCTGTTCCATTGCTCTTTCTCTGTGTTATGATATCAATACCACGCTATTTTTGTAACTGTAGCCCTATAGTATAATTTCAGGTCAGGAATTGTGATACCTCCTGCTTCCTCTTTCTTGCTTAGTAATGTTTTGGCTATTCTGGGTCTTCTGTTGTTCTACATAAATTTAAGAATTGCTTTTTCTATATCTGTGAAGAATGTCATTGGTATCTTGATGGGGATTGCATTGAATCTGTATGGGGCTTTTGGTAGAATGGCCATTGTGATTATATTGATTCTGCGAAAGCAAGAACATGGAATGTTTTTCCATTACTCAGGTCTTCTGAAATTTCTTTTTCTAATGGTTCGATAGTTTCCATTGTAGAGGTCCTTTATATCCTTTGTTAGATTAATGCCCAAGTATTTTATTCTTTTTGAGGATATTGTGAATGGGACAGACTTCCTGATTTCTTCTTCAGTGGACTTGTTGCTGGAGTATAGGAAAGCTAAAGATTTATGAGTGTTGATCTTATAGCCATTCATGTTGCTGAAATCATTTATAAGCTCTATACGTCCTCTGGTTGAGCTTATTGGGTCTTCTAGGTATAGGATCATGTCATCAGCAAATACAGACATCTTGACTTTCTCTTTTCCTATTCAAATTCCTTTGATTTCCTTCTTTCTTCTGATATCTCTGGCTAGGGTTTCAAGGACTATATTGAATGAGAGTGGTGAAAGTGTACATCTTTGTCTAGTTCTTGAATTCAGTGGAAATGCTTTCAGTCTTTCTCCATTAAGCGTAATGTTGGCTATGGATCTGTCATAAATGGCTCTTACAAAATTAAAGTATCTTCCTTTGATCCCTATCTTCTCCAGAGTTTTAAGCACAAATGGGTGCTGAATTTTATCAAAGGCCTTTTCTGCATCAATTGAAATGATTATATGATTTTTATTTTTAATTCCGTTTAAGTGGTGAATTACATATATTGATTTGCGTATGTTGAACCACCCCTGCTTTCCTAGAATGAAGCCCACTTGAGCATGATGTATTATCTTTTTGATGTATTTTTGGACCTGGATAGCTAGAATTTTATTAAGGATTTTTGCATCTATGGTCATCAGGGAAATTGGTCTGTAGTTTTCTTTTCTTGATGTGTCTTTGTTAGGTTTTGGTATCAGGGCTATATTTGCTTCATAGAAAGGGTTTGGGAGAGTTCCAACCTTTTCAATTTCATGGAAAAGCTTGTAGAGGATCAGTGTTAACTCTTCTGTAAAGGTCTGATAGAATTCTGCCATGAATCCATCAGGTCCTGGGCTTTTCTTTTTTGGAAGGCCTTTGATTGCTGTTTCAATTTTGCTACTTGAGATTGGTTGGTTTAGAATTTCAATGTCCTCCTGTGTTAATTTGAGAATGTCATATGTGGCAAGATATTTCTCAATTTCTTCCAGATTATCAAACTTGGCAGTGTGCAATTTTTCAAAATAAGTTCTGATAATCTTCTGGATTTTGGTTGAGTCAGTGGTGATATTGCCATTTTTATCTTTGATTTTGTTGATTTGCCTTACTTCATTCTTCCTTTGGTGAGGTTAGCAAGGGGTCTGTCAATTTTATTTTTTTAAAGAATTAAATATTTGTTTTGTTGATAATTTGTATTTTTTTTGTTCTCGATTTCATTGATTTCAGCTCTGATTTTAGTTATTTCCTGTCTCATATTAGGTTTGGGAGTGGATCTTTCCTCTTTTTGTAGATATTTGAGCTGGAGCATAAGTCTATTTATTTGGGCTCTTTCCTGATATTTGAAGAAGGCACTCAGTGCTATAAATTTACCTCTTAAAAATACTTTCATATGGCTGGAGTGGTGGCTCAGCAGTTATGGCACTTGCCCAGCACTTGCGAGTACACAGTTTCAAACACCAGCACCCACGTAGACAACTAAGTATCACAGCAATGAAAGCCATGTGAAAATTCAATAAAAATTTATTCCCTCTGTCTCTCTTTCTCTCACACTGTCCTTCTCTATTTAAAAAAAAATGCTTTCATACTATACCAAAGATTTCGATATGTTGATTCATCATTCTCATTCATTTCAAAGAATTTCTTGATTTCTGTTCTCATTACCTGTTTTATCCATTCTTCGTTTAAGAGGGTATTATTTGGGGGCTGGAGCAGTGGCTCAGCAGTTTCTGCACTTGCCTCGAATGTGCAGGGATGCAGGTTCAAACCCCAGCACCACGTCATAATGAAGTGTCTGAGCAATGAAATCCACATTTTAAAAAAACTAAACAGAATTGATTCTCTCTCTCTCTCTCTCTCTCTCTCTGTCCCTCTCTCTTTAAAAACAAATTTCAAAAAGAGAGTATTATTTGGGCTGGAGGGTGGCTTGGCAATTACAGCACTTGCCTGGCATGCACAAGTATGCAAGTTCAAACCCCAGCACAACGTACACAACAAAGTGTCCGAGGAATGAAAGTCATATGAAAAACTAAATAAAAATTCTCTCTCTCTCACTGACCCCTCTTTCTTAAAATAAAAAAGGTATTATTTGATTTCCTAGTATTTGAGTAGCTTCTGTTGTTTTTCTTGCTGTTAATTGCTAAGATCATACCATTGTGATCTGACAGGATACATGTGACTATATCAACTTTTTTATATTTGTTAAGGTTAGTTTTGTGGACTAGGATATGGTCTATTTTGGAAGAGGATCAGTGAGCTGCTGAGAAGGTAAACTCAGCCAATTTGGGATGAAATATTCTGTAAATGTCTATTAAGTCCAGTTGATTTATAGAGTTGTTTAGGTTACAAATATCTTTGCTGATCTTTTGCTTTGATAATCTGTCTTTTGTTGATAATAGTATATTAAAGTCCCCTAGTATTATTGTGTTGAGATTGGTGAGGAGTCTAATGTCCTTGAGTACTTTTTCCATGTATTTGGGAGGGTTGTAATTGGGGGCATAAATGTTAACTATCATTATATCTTCTTGGTGAATTGTTCCTTTTGCTATGTTATAGTGACCTTCGTTGTCCTTTCTGACTAGTTTTTGGTCAAAATTAAATTTATCAGATATAAGGATCACAACACCAGCTTGCTTTTTAGGGACACAAGCCTGGTAGACATTTTGACAACCTTTCACTTTCAGTCTGTCTATTTTTTATTGTGAGATGTGTCTCCTGAAGGCAGAATATTGTTGGATTCTGTTTCTTGATCCAGTAATCCAATCTGATTGGGGCATTGAGTCCATTCACACTCAGAGTTAGAATAGATACGGGAATCTGGGTCCCTGATGTTGTGACTATTGCTGTGTTTTGCGCCATCTTGGATATCTTTTAGTATGTTTTGTGGTTATTGACTTTCTTCTGTTTAAGGGTTTTGGAAGTTGTGTGTTCCTCTGAATGAAGTATGTCCTTAAGAATTTTCTGTATTGCAGGTTTTGTGTTCATGTACCTTGCTAGCTTGAATATACCATTGAAGTACTTAATTTCCCTGTCACATTTAAAGTTGATTTTTCAGGGTATATTATCTTTGGCTGAAAATTGTTTTCTTTCAAAGTTTGAAAAATGTCATTCCATGCTTTCCTGGCCTTTATTGTCTGATCTGAGAAATACATAGTGATCCAAATTGGTCTGCCTCTGAATGCAATTTGGTGTTTTTCCCTAGCTGCTTTTAGGATTCTTTCCTTGATTTCTCTGTTATACATTTTATAGATGATGTGTCTTGGTGAATTTCTCATTTGGTTAGGTCTGTTAGGTGTCCTATAGGCATCTTGAATTTGGTTTTCTGGATCAATTCTGATATGGGGAAAATTCTCCTTGGCAATTTCACTTAGAAGGTTCAAAATGCTCCTTGCTTGTTGTTCAATGTTTTCTTCAATACCAATTACTCTCATGTTATTTCTTCTCATCTCATCAAATACTGCTTGAAAATTCTGATCATGCACAGTAAGTTTCTTTTCTTGTCTGTCCTCCTTGAACTCAACATTGCTCAGCCTGTCTTCATTATCTGATGTTCATTCTTCAAGAGCTAAGGTTCTATTTTCTATTAAGTTTATTCTGGTATTAGTATCTTCCAATGAACTTTTGATTTGTTTAACAGTATTTTTCAATTCTAAGAGTTCTGCTACATCTCTTTTCAGAATGTCTAGCTCTTCATTTCTGTGGTCTCTCATCTCCTGAAATTGCTCTCTTATGTCTTTCCTTAAATCTTCTTTCAATTCTTTGATTGAATCACTAATCATATTATTGAGACATTTTTCTAGGTTTTCATCTAGGACTCTGACTATGGACTCCTTGGATGGAGAGCTGTGGGGTTAAGGTGGAGGATTGTTTCCCTTCCCTCATTTTCAGTTACAGGGAGTGTGGCTTGAGGTCTGATACTGAATTCCTCCTACGTTCAATTGAACTTGCTAATACACACACATACACACATAACATGCACAATTCTATGTCTCACACTCTTTCTTATCCTTTATTATCATTACATTGTTTATAATTTCAATATTTTGTTCACTATGGATTTTTGCATTGATTTTCATTTTTTTAATTTTATTAAAATACTTGTCTTGATGACTGAGTTTTTCTATGTCCCCTCTAACTATGTACTCCAAGACAAGTGCTGCATATGCCTCATTCTTGTCCAAGTTCTAGGGGACACCATCTGATGTTACTAGATAAAAATTATTATTGGCCATAGGATCTGCCCCTCTTATTTCCAAGGCCTGATTTTAGCTATGTTTATGGCTGTATAGTACCTCTCCTTCACTAATTAGTCTTCATGTCTGGTTTTCTAACTTTCATAGCAATTTCATGAGATTTCAATAACCTTCCAATAAATGCCTATTTTATTTAAGTCACCCAGAGTCCCTCACTATGGTTTGCATTTACAAAGAGTGAATAAGTAGAAGAAAGGATAAAGAGTACTCAAAATTGTACCACTGAGAAATCCCAGCACCGGTGCTCAAAATGGCGTTCATCCCACCATCACTGACTCCCAGAAGCTCCTGATTTTCACCTCACCCTAGAGGATTGCACCCGGATTCCCACAGTAGGACATAGAACCCAGTGTGGGGGTATATTATCCCCCACTAACACTTTAATTCCAAAGAAATAACGCAGTCCATTAAGGAATATAAAGGAGACCTTAGTGTAGTCCACGGCACTCAGCCCCGCACCTGGGGGGAGGGGAGCTACTCCAGAGGGTGGAAACAGAGCAAGGGAGTGAGTTTCCTAACCAAATACCCTAACCCAGCCGGCTGCGAACTTCCTGATCTGACTGCTCTCAATTTACCTAATCTTGCATAAAGCGCTGGGAATTAATTGCTCACATTAGTGAACTTGTAGATGTTTGTGCAGTGGTGCTCCACTGTGACATTTACCTGAGGGCGGGGCCGGTCGCCCAGCAGTATTATGGGGCCTCAGTCCCCACGATCAGAAACATAAGTTACCGCCCCCCCCAACCAACTAGCCATCTGCCCTGGGGGCTGTAGGGATCTTCCATTCACCTCTCCAGCTCAAAAACCTCTCTGTTGGTGACCTTCTGCCCTTTGGAACACCCTGCTTCCCACCCAAATAGGAGGAACCTGTGAATAGAACTTGCTCCAGCAGGGAGTATCCCTCAATAGGGGATCCTCTGCTTCACCCTCTGCTTGATATCTGCCTCAGGAAGTTTTGAATATATGGGACATCTAGGGCTTCACCTTAGCATCTGAGCTCCTTGCATAGCCAAGGAGCTGCATAGGCCTGGACCTCTCTAGCAGGGCGCCTCCTAGTGCTTGCAACAGAGAATCACATAAGTACTGGCACGATCTGGACCATCTTCTGAGGGTTTCAGTCAACCCCACAGAGCAGCTCTTGGGACTTCTGAAGATCACAAGACATGCAGAGAGGGTCAACAGTGATCCTGAGGAAGCGAGTCTCAGGCTGGTCACTCTTCTTGGATCAGTCAGAGACCCACACGTCTACAATTGGATCAACTCGATTGTCTACAACTTCTGAGCCCCAGGTCCAAGAAATAGCTAGAGTGTGGATTGGCAGAAAGCAACCATCTCAGGATTACAGCCCAGGGAGAGCTGAATACCCCTTTGCAACAGAAAATTTTGAGGAGATCCTCTAAGAAAAACCAGGCCACCGGACTCAACATCTGATTCTCCCCAAACAAACTCAACTCCGAAGAATCCTCAGCTTGATGTCATATTTGAACACACCACCCCATGATATATACCTCCTGATCTAAGGGCCAGAAAATCTCAGAACTGTACCAACTAGTTTTGTGGTTTTTTTCTTTTTCATTTCTTCATTTTTTTTCTTTTTTAATTTTTTTTAAACGGGAATCCGGCTGGAATATAATACTTTTAAATTTTTAACATTACTGTGGGTTTTTGGGGGTTTTTTCTCCTTTTTCCTCTGCTCCTTTCTTCCCTTACGATTAATTCTGAATTTTGGTGTCGGTGGATGTAAATACTTATCTGTGTGTATCTATCAGTGATTGGCTCTTATTTCTTTAGGTCTTATTGAACCCTACTGCTAACCTCTTCCTCCACTGTACACTGGTAATCCCTAAATACAAGCATTTTTCTCTCATTCTCACCCCAAGTCTTTACCCTACCCGCACCACAGTTCTGTTTTGCTTAGTCCTAATAGAATAACCTACTCCCCCCTAATCCCTAGTTCCTCTATACTCTATAACAGGTGTGATTTTATACCTCCCCAATTCACTTCCTTGACTTCCTAGTCATTTCTTCTCCCCAATTTCAGAGAGAACCTAATACCTGAAGAAATTGACATGCTTCAAAACGTGTACTGGCTTGGTATCATACTACACAGTGAGAGTTCTCTCAAAGAAAGCTGCTACTATTGGTGCTAATCATCAGCACATCTGTTTTAGTTGAAACAGACTAGTATTTGCACCTGTAGCCTCTCAAATTCTCACACAACCATCTGGCATCTTTAGGTCTATATTGACCAAATAGCTCCTCTTCACAATGAAGCAAAGTCAAAAGAAGCTCCATTTACTCCAACAAGAGTAACAAGGCTGAAATAAAAGACAAGCTCTCTGACTCAGAAAATGAGGAAAAGGATAAATAGCTCTCCTCAAACCCAGAGCTCACCACCCAAGGACCTCATAACGGTGGCCCTAGATGAAAACCAAACACATTGTATCAGCATTATGGTTAGTAATGCAATCAAAGAGTTGAAAGAGGAAATAAGGAAAGAGATCAAAGAGCAATTTCAAGAGATGAGAGACAAATTCTACAGAAATTAAGGATCAATTCCAGGAGATGAAAGATCAGCTGTACAAGATATTGACATCCTGAAAAGAGATGTAGCAGAGCTATCAGGATTGAAAAACACGGTTAACCAATTCAAATCTTCACTGGAAGATACCAACACCAAATTCCACTGAAAATAGAACTTCAGTGCTTGAAGAACGAGTATCAGACAATGAGGATCACCTAAACAATGTAGAAATCAAAGAAGATAAACAGCCTATTTTACATAATCAGAACTTCCAAGTAATATTTGATGAGATGAGGCATGATAATCTGAGAATCATTGGCCTGGAGGAAAACTCTGAACAGCAAACAGGGGATTCAGGAACCTTTTAAGCGAAATCATAAGTGAGAACTTCCCCCATTTTACTATTGATCCAGAATACCACATCCAAGATGCTTATAGAACACCAAATAGACCTAATCAGTGGAGAAACTCACAAAGACATATCATTTACAAATTTAATAACAGAGAAATTAAAGAGAGTATTCTAAAAGCTGCTAGAGGAAAGCCCCAAATCACATTCAGAGGCAAACCAATTCGGATCACTATGGATTTTTCAGAACAAACAATGAAGGCTAGAAGAGCTTGGAACAATATCTTTCAAATGTTAAAAAATAACAACTTTCAACCAAAGATAATTTATCTGGCAAAACTCAGCTTCAAATGGGAAGGGGAAATTAAATACTTCAATGATAAATTCATGCTTGCAAGATACATGAACACAAATCCTGCTCTACAGAGCATTCTCAAAGACATTCTCCATTTAGAAGATAATGCCAACGATATGCTAAATCCTTAAACAAGGGCGAGTCAATTATCAAACTATACAAAAACTGAATTTCAAGATGACTCAAAACTCTGTAATAGATACAAAGTCTGTGAATCAGCCTCCCATATCTATTCTATCCTTGAATGCCCCAATTAAAAGACACAGACTGACCCACTGGATCAAAAAACAAAATCCAACAATATGTTGCCTCAATGAGACACATTTGACACTCAAAAATAGACACAGGCTGAAAGTGAAAGGATGACAAAACGTCTACCAGGCCTGTGGCCCAAAAAAGCAAGCTGGTGTAGCGATTCTAATTTCTGACAAAATTAATTTCCAACTAAAACTAGTCAGAAAGGAAAAAGATGGACACTTTATCATACTAAAAGGGACAGTTCACCAATCAACATTTATGTCCCCAATTACAACCCCCCCAAATATATGGAAAAAATACTTAAGGACATTAATCCCCTCATTGATCTCAACACAATAATCCTGGGGAACTTCAACACACCACTATCAACTCTAGACAGATCATCAAAACAAAAAATCAATAAAGATGTCTCCAATCTGAACTACTCTATTAAGCAATCGGGCTTAACAGATCATTACAGAATATTCCATCCTAAGACAACTGAATTTACCTTCTTCTGATCAGCCCATGGATTCTTCTCTAAAATAGACCACATCCTAATTCACTGGGATAATCTTAGCAAATATAAAAAAGTGTATATAATCCCGTGTATTCTGTCAGATCATAATGCTATGATCTTAGCAATCAACAACAAGAGAAACAACAGAAACTATTCAAATACTTGGAAATTGAATAATTACCTTTTAAACGAAGGATGGGTAAAAGAGGAATGAGAACAGAGATTATGAAGTTTTTGGAATTGAACGACAATGAGGAAACAACATACAACAACCTCTGGGACACTATGAAGGCTTTCTTAAGAGGTAAATTTATAGCACTGCATGCATACATCAAAAATCTAGAAAGA